>JAJJWX010001928.1:0-242742 GCA_023529315.1 Papaver bracteatum | reverse complement strand
GATGTTTGTTGATTCCATAAGAACTGCTGTTAGACTCTTTTTCGTTTATTAAAACTAGCCATCTCATAAGAGATTTTAACTCCTAAGCTGAGAAGTAGCCTACCATGATCAGATATTTGTAATGAGTGGCGGGGAATCTTCCATGATTTCCTCCCAAGTTTCCTCTCTTAATATAATACTTATTTGGGATTTTTAATAAAATACCCATGTGGGGAAATGCATTTAAGAAAATGCCCACGTTTTTTTCAATATTTATTAAATGCCCATCCCGTTAGCATTTCCGTGAGAGCCCACTAGATTGGTCACTTCTCATTTACTTAGTCAAGCTCTCACGTGAGAAGAAGCGATTTTGAAGATGTAATTACTAACTTATCCTTACAAATCCTTGAGATAAAAGGTCTTTCTAGAGAATATCGATCATCTTCTTCACTTCGTCAACTAGGTTCTCTGCTCCTGTTTTCTTTTAACCAAAATCATTTCAATCTTTCCTTTCTTTTGTACACATTTAATCAATCAGTGAAATGAAGATTACTAACCCAAGTAATAAACTACTATATCTAACACTTAAATACACACGCCCAAACCCAAACATCATTTCCATTTTCGTTCTTTGTTAAGCCACTGCTAAATATAACTCCAAAAATCTCAGTCTTGTTTAATATCTCTCTCTCAATATTTGTAATCTTTTTCATCAAAGGTACTGTTAAAGAGATATCGGTTGCTACGCAAGTGAAGATGAATTTTTGTTTTACTGGTTCTTGAGGAATTTGGGGGTTTGATCATATATAATTTCTTTTCCTAATTCATGAATTGGGTAGCTGTAATTTTACATGAATTGCTTATTTTTTATATTCAATTTGATAGTTGAATTTATAATTTTTGAAATTAGGATTTTTTTAGGTTTTTTTTCTCACTTAATATATACCGATCATCGTTGCTTTATTGAATCAAATTGGTTAGATTTAGGGGAAGGTTTGAATGAAGAATTTATTTTGATGTTGTGTAATTCCGATTGGGAAAAAGGTGCATTAGATATGGTTTAGATTTGTTTCTTCGGACCTTTGTTTTGATAAATGAGATATGTATGAAATTCTTTGAGAGCGATTCATGTTTTTGGAAATTTGTGTATATGGGAAATGGGTGCAGTATAATTTTCATTCAGCAGTGATCGGGAGAAGATGAATGAAGAATGATGATCATTCCATAAAGGTTTAGTTTGGTGCTGAGTTATGACTCAAATCGACACCGAGTGGTTGTTCGATTGAATAAGGTTGTAATGATTCGGGGTCTTAAATTGTCTTTTACTAGGGCAGAATGAGTGGTTCTTAGCATTAACGGCCTTTAAACGTTTTTTCAATAAAACGGGACGGAAAAGGTCAAGATATGGGCATTTAATATATATTGAAAAAAACGTGGGCATTTTCTTAAATGCATTTCCCCACATGGGCATTTTATTAAAAATCCCTACTTATTTCCTATCACAAAAACAGTTTCCATCGCCACAGGAGCTTTGTTTGTGATTTCTGGAGTGGCTGTTTAAGTCAACTACGTTGACGGTCAAACAGTTTTGGTTTGTTTTGGATTTAATTATGATTTTTCTAATCCTGGAGCTCTAGTAATTCATCAGGCCGGAGTTCATAAATTCTTATAGCTTTAAGAGAGCCAAGGACCCCAAAGCTTAGCAATACCCACGACACTTCCATGTGATGATCAATCAAATTGTTGGTTGATTTAATTAATCCAAATTGGGTAATACTATATATTATCAGCAATTGGCAATTGCCAATTGTGGATCTCGAGATGATTAGGTAGAATATCATCATTCCCAATCGGCGAATCAATGAATTTGCATTGTTGGTTTTGAATCTTGATTGATTTACAACACTCAGCTTGGTAGTTCAAATCTCAATTGAGAATGAGTAGTGATAACTGTGCAGAAGTTCGTTTCATTTCGACGGACATAGTCAGACCAGCTAATTATTGCAGCAGCAGCGGCGCCGCGAGTGATGATTGTATTGAGTTAAGTAAATGGGATCTCACGATGCTAACAGTTGGATATACACAGAGGGGGCTTCTCTACTCTTGCAAAGAAGAAGATAAGACAACTATGGTCACTCGACTAAAAACATCTCTCGCTCTCACACTCGATCACTTCTTCCCTCTTGCAGGTCGTCTTGCTGTCAGAAAACATAGTCATGGGCTCAATGCAACCGAAACTGCAACATCGTCGGTTTACATTGATTGCAACTCTGCAGGTGCAGAATTCATTCATGCGATTGCGGAAAATATAACCGTAGGTAACATTCTTGATCCAGTGTATGTTCCTAGAGTAGTTCTTGAATCTTTAGTCTCACTCAATAATGTAATGAATTATGAGGGTTTATCAAAGCCGTTGCTCTCTATCCAAGTAACGGAATTGATTGACGGGGTCTTTATCGGTTGCAGCATGAACCATTGTATTTGTGATGGTACATCGTTCTGGCATTTCTTTAATTCATGGTCTGAGATCTCAAGAGAAACTACTAGTTCAACTCATCATGGTATCTCACGCATACCGTTTCTCAAACGCTGGTTTTCCGAAAGCGCAGGCACCCCCATTCAGCTCCCCTTCTCCATCGACAGCAAATATTTTAAGGAAACATACACTTGTACTACTGCTGCAACCAGTACGTCTCAACTGGAATTGAAATTTTTTCATTTCACAGCGGAGAACATAGCAAGACTTAAAGCTAAGGCTAATCTGTGCATCTCTGCAGAGAGTACTGGTGCTAAAATCTCGTCTTTACAAGCTCTTTTGGCTCACTTTTGGGTAGCGATAACTAGAGCAAGGTATTTGAATCCGGATGACGAGACTAGTTACCTAGTGGCTATAAATTACAGATGTAGATTGAACCCACCTGTGTCCCAAGAGTACTTCGGAAACTTGAGTGGAGCAGGGCTAGTAACCGTTAAGGTTGGTGAGCTGCTCGAACGAGGAATTGGATGGGGAGCTTTGTTACTGAACCAGATGATAATGTCCCACAATGACAAAGCAATTCGAAGTTCTTGTGATTCATGGATCGACAAACCTACTCTGTTGGTGCCTTTTAATAGCGCATCAACGAGTAGAAGCACACACAGTTTGCTGCTCACAGGGAGTTCCCCAAGGTTCAACATGTATGGCAACGATTTCGGCTGGGGAAGACCCATTGCAGTGAGGAGTACTGGAAGTTCTAGTAAGCTGGATGGAGTTCTTTCTGCGCATCCTGGACCAAATGAAGGGGGTATAGAAATTGAAGCTTGTCTTTCAGTCGAGACATTTGAAGCTCTGAAGAATAATGCTGAATTCATGGAGTTTGTCACCGTCTAACTGCCTCCTTACGAAAGCATTCAATCATGAGTATTATTGTTGTAACATATATATTGTAAACTCTAGTCCTATCACAGTCGGCACAGTTATTATATGAGATAAAATGAATAAATTTTCAAATTAAAGATAAGCTAGGTAGAATTATTTCTTAAACAAGCTAGAGTCCCTCCATATTTCTTTCTCTATGGATACGGCACAAGCGTTCTTCCAGGTCCTGCTACCATGTCATCCCAAAGTAGATCTGACAGCGCAATTGTCAAATCACCCACTTTCCCTGTTCCAATAACAAAATAGAACAAGTTAATACCCAGTAACAAAACTTGGTGTTATTGACATAATCTACTGATACATTTAGTGATTACCATCTCCAATGGGTTTTTCGTCCCACATAATGATCGGTAATATAGGAAGATTACTTCCTAGATACATCATTTCATCTGCATTTTTTCCTTCTTCCAGTTTTATTTCTGCTAGTCTTGCACTTTTCAGAAAACCTTTTTCGACAAATTTTGGTGCTAGTTCTAGTAGTCTCTTTGCAGTGCACCCACTGAGAATTTTGTCAAATGAAGGCAACAGAAGTTCTTTATCCTTGCTTATAAAAGCCACATTCAAATTTGATCCTTCAGCAATGTAACCTTCATCATCAATCCATATAGAAGCAAAAGCTCCCTTCTTCTCGGCTAACATTTTTGAAAGGACATTTGGAAGGTAATTCACATTCTTGGATGTAGGAAACAAAGGTGGTTTCATAGGTATTGTTGATGTTATCACTTTCACCCCTTCTTTGCAGTGTGATGAGGAGTTATTATCATCGCTTATAACTACGGCATAGAATGCAGGAGTAGGGAAACCAGATGGCGACAACAAGAAATCTCCAGGTCCAGCACTTGACCAATATTTCAGCGACCCATTTTTGCACTGAGTTATTATCATCGCTTATAACTACGGCATAGAATGCAGGAGTAGGGAAACCAGATGGCGACAACAAGAAATCTCCAGGTCCAGCACTTGACCAATATTTCAGCGACCCATTTTTGCACTGCGAAACTGCTACTAGTTGCACAAGAATGCTTCGCAGAGTGGATTGAGGGAATGGAGATGAGATCTTTGCTAGTGACGCTGATCTCAAAAATCTGTCTAGATGTCTGTCCAATTCATACAAGTATCTGCAAGTATTAAAAAAGAACAGCCAGATAGTCTATCAATAACGATTCCATTACCATTGGTACTGTAATAGTTTGTGCCAACATGGTATAACTCATAAATCACTAGGTCCATGGTTTGCAAATTACCCATTGACAATCCTTGTGGTACCAAAGACTCCATGGCCTCGGTGAACCATATGGTCATCAATTGGAATAACCATTAGTGCTGGATCAAGAATAATTCCACCAAAAACACTGGAATACATTGCCGGGTATGGTTGTTTTTTTACCTGTGTTCCACTTTTCTTGCAGCTTCTGAAGCAACTGGATTGATTATGTCTTGAATTAGTAAAATATTTGAACAATAATTCCATATAGTGTCGTAAGTATTGTTAATTTGAAAGGTGAACGAATTTTTCTTAAAGTTCAACAAACTGTGGTACTTGCAGGAACCGAAGTGTCATTAATGGCAGACATGCACTACTATGAAATCTCTATAAAATAACTCTTGGAAATGTTTTAAATGATGAAATTAGTAGATTCATTTTTTCTTTTACCTCAGTGGATGATGAGTACACAGGAACACAAACATGGATTCCGCAGTCACCTTGTTTTTGATCAATTGCAAACATGGATTCCGCAGTCACCTTGTTTTTGATCAATTGCAAACTCTTCAAAAACAACATTAAAAATAGAATATAATGAGAAAACAAAAGAAGTAGCATCTTCATGTTCACGAGTAGTCATTCAAGTATCAAGAAAAAAAAAGAAATCAAGTGTATCTGTCAAACAACTCTTCAGTGAATTGATCATTTTTGTCATCCTTTCCTGTTTCAAGTATATACAATTCTTTGAATCCATAGATGTCGAAAAGAATACGAACCTGTTGAATAATTAATTAGTAGTTGTAACATTAGTCATCAAGATTGACTAATGAATTAGTAGCAGTAGGTGGAAGTAGTTGTAGGGTGGCTTGTAGGATGGCTTGTTTTTCTTTCTCCCTTCCTTATTTTCTTCCTCTCTTTCTTATTTTCTTCCTCCCTTTCTTATTTTCTTTGTAGAAGACTTTCTCTTCTCTTGTAACACTATATATATATCTCTTTTAGAGATTGATTTATAACATAACAATTATTTTTGAGTTGAACCTTAAGTTTAACATGGTATCAGAGCTCCATGGTGAGTTGAGTGCTTCTTAGTAATAGTGAGTGCTTTGTTACTTCGATTGATCCTTCTTCCGCCGGCTTAAGGTTCTTGTTTTTCTTTATACACTTATTGAAACAAGTAAGTTGTACTACCGATTTTATGATAAACTTGTTATGTTTATGATTGTCCTTTTTAAATCCTACTTAAACTTGTTAATCCATTTATCTTGGACTAAGTAAGTTGTACTTTCTTGTTTTTGTTTCGTACAAACAAGCTATCATCTTTGATCAAGATTTTTTTTTATTGAGTTTGTTTTTCTTATAAGCAAACCCATGTTAAGTTTGTTTTCATATATTTGGTTGATTTGTCAAATTTAATTTCTCTGTGCAAGAGAGAAAACTTGATTTGAATTTAAACTCTTACCGTTTTTACCGTTATAGGACTTGTTCCTCTTATTCGACTACTCATATAATTTTTAGCTGCTAGGTAGAATCTAGCCGGTTTGTTTTTTTACCCCGAAACAGTTGTGTACACAATCGGTTTCATTTGTACCTTTTTTTGGTCATTTAATAAATAAAAAACGCTTGCCAAGTTTTTCGTAAGTCGCTATGCACTCGTATTCATACTTCATAATTTCTTCTTTAATTGTGATAATGTCTTCCGTTAGACGTTGTGTTTATCAGGAAGCAATTCACACTTCGTGGAGAAATGTTTCAAGAAAATTGGTTATCCCGATTGGTGGGACGCCTATAAAATACAAATAAAGATCGACCAAAAAGGGGTAGATACATGTACTTCAATGATGACTACGACGACCGATACTCATTCTTCGTGGTGGAATCTCATTCTTTGGTGAACCCGAACCTCTTCCAGCAATCAAGTAAGGTTGACATCGCTTTACTTGCTACTGATTCTGGAAAAGATCATGGTTGGATTCTCGACTCAAAGTGCTACGGGTCATATGACGTTCGATGCCTCTATTTTGAGAGATCCGTTGCTACCTGCGTATACAACTATTTCCAACGCCAATGGTGTACCGTATCCGGTTACCGGAGCTGGGAGAGTTGATTTAACACCTTCCTTGTCCTTGGAACACACATTATTGGTTCCTTCTCTTTCAAATAATCTCTTGTCTGCGGCAAAAGTAACCGCACAGTTAAATTGTTTAGTACTAATCTATCCCACTTTTTGTCTTCTTCAGGATCTCGTCAACGGGGAGATAATTGGGCGAGGTACTAAGAGAGATGGTTTATATTACATCGACGATGTTTGTGAAGGGAGATCTCTTTCAGTTAAAAGGTCTTCTTGTGCATCTAAAAATCAGATCTTACTGTGGCACCGCCGTTTAGGACATGCTTCTTTTGGATATTTGGAGCACTTGTTTCCTGATTTGTTTAAGTCTTGCAAACTGTTAGACTTTAAATGTGATACTTGCATTCTTGCGAAGAGTCATCGTACTACTTACCCAGATAGTTTCAGTAGAAGATACGTCCCATTCGATTTGGTTCATTCTGATGTCTGGGGACCTTCTCGTATTACCAGATTTCTGATTTCGGTGGTTTGTTATCTTTATCGATGATTGTACTCGTATGACTTGGCTCTATTTAATGAAGAATAAAAGTGATGTGGCTGATCGTTTCACAAGATTTCATAAAATTATTCGACACAATTTTCGGCTAACTTAAAGGTCCTTCGTTCTGATAATGGAGGTGAGTATGTTAATGAAGTATTACAAAGATACTTTGGAGAACATGGAATTATTCATGAAACTAGTTGCCCGTCTACGCCACAACAAAATGGTGTGGCGGAAAGAAAAAATCGCCAGTTACTTGAAATTACGAGGGCATCTTGATTGGGTCAAATATGAAGCCAAAATTCTGGGAAGAAGCCATTACTAGTGCAGTATATCTTCTTAATCGAGTACCAACAAGTGTTTTAAAATTTCAGACACCGTTGGACAAATTGGCTTCGTTTGTAACAATACCTTCTCATCTTAAGCTTCCTCCACGGGTATTCGGTTGTGCTGTTTTTTTATATCTGCAAAAACATCTACGTACAAAGCTAGATCCTTGTGCTATCAAATGTGTTTTTATTGGTTATCATCCATTCCAGAAGGGTTATAGGTGTTATCATCCTCAAAGTCATAAATTTTATGTTACTATGGATGTCACCTTTTCTGAGCACGAAATGTTTTACTCATCCGATGTATCTGATTCTCCTCTTCATGGAGAGAGTGTTATTGAAGAGTTGAATTGGATGGATTTGTTTCCGACTAATAGTGAAATTAATATGACAGCAAATGAAACAAGCATAAGTACACATCAAACTGTCAGTAGTTCAAGAATTGATGATATACAAGTCATGGAGCCAGTTCAAGAGTTCGATATTCTTGTTGCCGAAGAAATTGACACCCCTGATCTTGAAGCTCCATCTCTCTCTTCATCAACAGTACCTACATCTAATTTTCCTCCAGCCGGTGCCGATGTCCCTGAGGTAAGGATAGATTGTTCGATTAATACTAATGATACTTGTGAACTAACTGACACCGACAGGTACCAGTTTCCACCAAGGAGTAATCGTGGAGTTCCACCAGATCGTTTTTCACCTGAAGCAATAAGGAAGGTGAAATACCCTATTTCGAATTACGTGTCAACTCATAGATTATCAAAAGAGGGAAAAGCGTTTGTCAGTCAAATGGCAGATGTTACTATTCCCAGAACAGTAGAAGAAGCACTATCTAATCCGAAATGGGCTGGTCCTATGAAAGAGGAGATGGTGTCACATGAAGAAAATGGTACATGGGATATAGTCTCACTACCAGAAGGAAAGAAACCAGTTGGTTGCAGGTGGGTATATACTATCAAGCATAATCCAGATGGCTCTATTGACAGGTATAAAGCAAGACTCGTGGCTAAAGGGTTTACCCAGACTTATGGTATTGATTATCAGGAGACGTTTGCTCCTGTTGCAAAAATCAACACTATTCGAGTATTATTGTCTTTGGCAGCAAATCTAGGCTGGCCTCTACAACAATATGATGTAAAAAATGCTTTTTTACATGGTGATTTGCAAGAAGAAGTCTACATGACACTACCTCCAAGTTATAATGCTCCAAACAATGTTAATGTTGTGTGTAAGTTAAAGAAGGCTTTATATGGTTTGAAACAATCTCCCAGAGCATGGTTTGGTAGATTTCGCATTGCAATGAAGAAGTTTGGGTATATACAAAGTAATGCTGATCATACCTTGTTCCTTAAAAGAGTAGGTGACAAGGTAACTGCTCTTATTATCTATGTAGATGATATGGTGGTAACAGAAATGACCACAAGAGATGAGTAATTTGAAGAATTGCTTGTATTCTGAGTTTGATATGAAAGATTTGGGTGGACTTAAGTACTTCTTGGGTATTGAAGTTAATCGATCCAGAAAGGGAATTTTCTTGTGTCAGAGAAAATATGTGATTGATTTGTTGAAGGAAACTGGTATGACTGGTTGTACGCCAATCGGGTCTCCTATGGAACAAAATCATGGTCTTGAAGAATGTTCTGATCAAATACCAGCAGACAAAGGACAATACCAGAGGTTAGTTGGTCGCTTGATTTATCTTTCTCATACAAGGCCAGATATTGCTTATGCTGTAAGTGTTGTAAGAAGATTTATGCATAATCCGGGTCAGCAACACATGGATGCAGTCACCAGGATACTAAGATATTTGAAGTCCGCACCAGGAAGAGGTTTGATGTTTTCAAAACATGGACATCTTGATGTATCAGGTTACACTGACTCAGATTGGGGAGGCAAAGGCGATAGGAGAAGATCGACATCTGGGTATGTTACCTTCGTCGGGGGTAACTTAGTAACTTGAAGTCTAAGAAACAACAGGTTGTTTCCTTGTCAAGTGTTGAAGCAGAATATAGAGCAATGGTAAAAGGCATTTGTGAATTATTATGGTTGAAAAGGCTTATGGGAGAGCTTGGGTTCCCATCTGAAAAACCTATGAAGTTGTGTTGTGATAATCGATCAAAGAATCAAAATTGCAGAGAATCCGGTGCAACATGATCGAACGAAACACGTGGAAATTGATAGGAACTTCATTTATGAGAAACTTGAAGAAAAAATTATTGAAGTACCGTATGTCCGAACAACACAACAATAACGCGAGATATTAAACTAAGGTCAGTATCAAATAAAATATTAACGATTCACTTGTCAAGTTGGGCATCTGTGACATATATGCACCACCTTGAGGGGGATTGTTGAATAATTAATTAGTAATTGTAACATTAGTCATCAAGATTGACTAATGAATTAGTAGTAGTAGGTGGAAGTAGGGTGGCTATAGGGTGGCTTGTAGGATGGCTTGTTTTTCTTCCTCCCTTCCTTATTTTCTTCCTCCCTTTCTCATTTTCTTTGTAGAAGACTTTCTCTTCTCTTGTAACACTATATATATCTCTTTTAGAGATTGATTTATAACATAACAATTATTTTTGAGTTGAATTGATTATGTCTTGAATTAGTAAAATATTTGAACAATAATTCCATATAGTGTCGTAACTCGTAAGTATTGTTAATTTGAAAGGTGAACGAATTTTTCTTAAAGTTCAACAAACTGTGGTACTTGCAGGAACCGAAGTGTCATTAATGGCAGACATGCACTACTATGAAATCTCTATAAAATAACTCTTGGAAATGTTTTAAATGATGAAATTAGTAGATTCATTTTTTCTTTTACCTCAGTGGATGATGAGTACACAGGAACACAAACATGGATTCCGCAGTCACCTTGTTTTTGATCAATTGCAAACATGGATTCCGCAGTCACCTTGTTTTTGATCAATTGCAAACATGGATTCCTCAGTCACCTTGTTTTTGATCAATTGCAAACTCTTCAAAAACAACATTAAAAATAGAATATAATGAGAAAACAAAAGAAGTAGCATCTTCATGTTCACGAGTAGTCATTCAAGTATCAAGAAGAAAAAAAGAAATCAAGTGTATCTGTCAAACAACTCTTCAGTGAATTGATCATTTTTGTCATCCTTTCCTGTTTCAAGTATATACAATTCTTTGAATCCATAGATGTCAAAATGAATACGAACCTGTTGAATAATTAATTAGTAGTTGTAACATTAGTCATCAAGATTGACTAATGAATTAGTAGTAGTAGGTGGAAGTAGTTGTAGGGTGGCTATAGGGTGGCTTGTAGGATGGCTTGTTTTTTTTCCTCCCTTCCTTATTTTCTTCCTCCCTTTCTCATTTTTTTTGTAGAAGACTTTCTCTTCTCTTGTAACACTATATATATCTCTTTTAGAGATTGATTTATAACATAACAATTATTTTTGAGTTGAATTGATTATGTCTTGAATTAGTAAAATATTTGAACAATAATTCCATATAGTGTCGTAAGTATTGTTAATTTGAAAGGTGAACGAATTTTTCTTAAAGTTCAACAAACTGTGGTACTTGCAGGAACCGAAGTGTCATTAATGGCAGACATGCACTACTATGAAATCTCTATAAAATAACTCTTGGAAATGTTTTAAATGATGAAATTAGTAGATTCATTTTTTCTTTTACCTCAGTGGATGATGAGTACACAGGAACACAAACATGGATTCCGCAGTCACCTTGTTTTTGATCAATTGCAAACATGGATTCCGCAGTCACCTTGTTTTTGATCAATTGCAAACTCTTCAAAAACAACATTAAAAATAGAATATAATGAGAAAACAAAAGAAGTAGCATCTTCATGTTCACGAGTAGTCATTCAAGTATCAAGAGAAAAAAAGAAATCAAGTGTATCTGTCAAACAACTCTTCAGTGAATTGATCATTTTTGTCATCCTTTCCTGTTTCAAGTATATACAATTCTTTGAATCCATAGATGTCGAAAAGAATACGAACCTGCTTGGTTTGGCTCCATTGTTTGAGTGGTTTATAAGAACTTTGCTGCTTGAAATATGACGAACCTCTTGAGAATTCTCTATGATGAAGATATGGTAATTCTGGTTGCACTCAAAATCTTCAATGAAGATCTTGTTCTTATATTTAATTCAGTAGCTTCCAAAAGGCCATTTATGGGAAACCGATTGGATCTAAATTGTAATATATTTCTTATAAAAGTCTGTAGTTTCTCTTCTCTGTCAACACGCCACACAACGCGTATCTCCAAGTCTTTTCCACGTCTGTGTGGCTCTAATCCACAAACTCATTGTGCACGTCACATTTAAAACTGAGTCTATATGTGTGTACTTTATTTGTTCGAGCATCACAAATATTTCGTACTATTACTAATCAGTAACTAAGATTTCATTATGAAATCTGCAAAGTTTTTTTTTTTTTTTTTTGGAAGGATCTGCAAAGTTGATGTGTGACCGGTATTCCTTTAGGAGCTCTCGAGACACTGATCCCCTCTAGTAATATTCATCACGGTATAATGGTATCCTATGGCTACGAGCTACTTTGAACTTGAAGTATAGAATCTGTTGCATTGTCAATTGAAGCAGAACGTAGCTTCATCAAGCACCAATATCTGATTTCTCCTAAAAAGAGCTCCATCCAAACAAAATATTTGCCGCTATCCGATGCTCCAGTTTCAGTCGCCATATCCTATTGCACCCTTAAAGGGAAATGCATTTAGCTTCTTTTTGACCCGTGGTCAAAGCTAGAGGAGGCTCTGGCGTCTGAGAGGTACGTAATCTTATGATCATTTTCATCTTGATAAGATGCATCAATTAATTTAATCTTGAGTTTTCGTTTTTTTCTTTTTTAAAGTAAAAAATGTTACTATTAATTAAATAAAAGAGCACATCATGACATCTCCATCTCCACTATGCAATAGATTATTCATTATAGTAAGCATTATTGGCTCAGTTGAGTTCTAGGTTCGGATTATCGATCGGGTATGGATATTTGATAAAAACACCTCCACCTAACATTATTCTCCTATGAGTTCTCGTGTTCTATCCAAAATCAAAATCATCAAGAAATCCTTATATATGATTACCGGATAATCATGTTCTCCAATCCTAAAGTACCTACAACTACTCTCTTAATCACTTGTAGTATTTCCCTTTCCCTATTCCTTTTCTTCTTCTCCCCATGTTTACCAAATTACACTACCTATCATCATCACTACCTCTACACTTCACTCTCAGACAACTCATCCATTTCAAACAACCTTCAATTCCTAACTACTAGGCCACACATAGCCGGTTCATTACAAAACGCCGATGCTGCTTCTTACGTTCTCTCCATCTTCAATTCCTACTCCCCTTACATGAATTCTCACATCATATCTTACCACGTATCCTTAACGTACCCATCATCACGTACCCTCACGTTGATACGTCCACACCCCAACCCACCAACATATTTCAATCTCACTCAAGAGAACTACTCCAATAACCCCTACGCTCACGAGGTTGTACCCACGTTCCACGCATATGCTAAGTCAGGTACGGCTGTCGGACGCGTTGTCTACGCGAATTACGGGAGTGTCGGGGATTTTGAAACTCTGAGAAGTATGGGTGTGACGCATCGGGTACGATTGTGTTGGCAAGTTACGGGAAGATTTACCGTGGGGATATTATAAGCAACGCTTACGAAGAAGGAGCATTGGGTGTTTTGCTGTATACAGATAGGAAAGATTACGGTGGTCCGGAGAGTTTTCCCGATGGCAAGTGGATGCCGCCAAGTGGGGTACAGGTTGGTACAGTATACAGAGGGACCGGTGACCAGTCAACACCAGGATGGGCAAGTACTGATTCTTTCTGTGAGAGACTATCAACGGATGAGATTGAACGAGGAGGTGATGTTCCTTTGATTCCATCTTTACCAATATCAGCTGATGATGGTGAGTTAATTCTAAGTTCAATGGATGGGCAAGTGGCAAACGATGATTGGCAAGGTGATTCCACTGCTCCTGTTTATAGAGTTGGTCCTGGCCCTGGGATTTCGCACCTCTCTTATCAAGTAAGTAAATAAACACTTTATTCTTGCTAATTTTTGGTAGGAATGTACTGCGGCTTTCTAACTGTGAGAAGAACATATCACCAAAAAAAAATAGTTTCAAATTTATCGTGGTTTTATCAGTTTTATAACCATGTCAATGCACCCTCCGGATTGGTAATAAGATGTTACTTGTATTTATTTGTGAAGGCAGAGCTCAAACTACCGACATCGGATATGGAAGCTAACATATATAGTCACCTTTGTGATGGGTTGAATTTAATTTTTTCTTATATGGCAGGGAAATTATGTTATAACCAAAATAGAGAATGTGATTGCTATCATTGAAGGGGTTGAAGAGCCTGATAGGTAATGTATGTAATAAACTTCATCACCTGTACTTTATATTCGGAATGGTGCCTCTTGGATCGAGGATGAGTAGTACTACACTTGAGCTTAATTTGACATACTAGAAATGGACTGACACTTGGTATCGTCAACTTACAGAAACAGTGAGTAATATAAGATGTACATTTTGACGAATAATGTCAGTGATTTTTGTGGCGACTTACTTGCAGATTTGTGATTTTGGGCAACAACCGGGATGCATGGACGTTCGGGGGAGTCGATCCTAACAGTGGAACTGCAGTATTACTAGATGTAATTTTTGATTTTGCATTGATGGGTTTGCCTATAAAAAAAAAAAAATTTTTTTTTTTTTTGAAGCATGCCTATGATTTTATTAGTAGTATCTTAATAAGGCCTATCATTGAGAAAAAAATAAAATGTCAGTTACATTGGAAATACGTACAGGTTGCTCGAAGACTTGGTAAATTGCAAAAGAATGGATGGAGACCAAGGCGAACAATTATGTTATGCAATTGGGACGCTGAGGAGTATGGCTTGGTCTGTCACTCTAACGGTCCCCAACTTTGATTTCAACAAATATTACTTCAACTTTTCGCATGCATGGGCCATAATATTGCTCTTGTTGCAGATAGGTTCAACTGAATGGGTTGAAGAGAACAGGGAAATGCTAGCATCAAGAGCTGTTGCATACTTGAACATTGGCACTGCTGTCTCTGGACCAGGATTTCATGCTTCTACAACTCCTCAGCTTGATGGACTACTCAAAAAAGTTGCTCAACTGGTATGCAGCTAGAAATCTCATTAAAGAAAGAATTTGGTCCAAGCAATAAATAATTTGTTTCCCTCTTATTTAAGGTTGAAGACCCGGATAATTCCTCGCAAACCATATATGATTCGTGGTGTGGTTCCAAAGGCACCCCGACAGTAAGACTCTAAATGATTGACTAGTTTCACTTTGAGAAATTTCATTTTGGGTAACGGAATATCTTGCCGCGTTATGGACTTGCTTAAGAATGAATCGGTCATTCCCAATATTTTCGATCGTTTTGAAGTTTGGGAGGTTAGGAGGTGGAGGGTCTGATTACACAGCGTTTGTCCAACATGTTGGAGTCTCTACCATTGACATGTCCTTTGGGGGAGGTATATTTTTTCACTCCTTTCTCGTAGTTTTTAAACCATTCGGATCGAGTGATAAAACAGTAAGTTGTAGGTGAAATCCAGCCAGCAGTAGTTTCGATCAATTCATAAGTTGTTGAATGCGTTTCATATAGGCGCAAAAACATGTACTTATGTCTTATGGAATTTTCTTAAACATCTGCAACGGAAAATGCTTCCAATTTTCGTAGGGTACCCTGTCTACCACTCTATGTATGATGACTTCACGTGGATGAGAAAATTCGGCGATCCTATGTTCCAAAGACATGTAGCAGGTATGTACGTCCATCCGTTTTGTAGATCGATGTTACTTCCTTCTGGATACATTTTCTGTTAATATAAACTTGCCTTGATTAACAACTATTTTTTTTCCCCTCAGCTGCAAGCATTTGGGGACTAGTTGCGCTCCGTCTTGCCGATGATGAGTTGTTACCTTTTAATTATATATTCTATGCAAATGAACTGCGGGTATAATATATATATCTACATTCATAACCATTGTCACATTAAGGAAAGACTCCGCTTCATATATTTTATTTCGCACTATCAATCATCAATTAAATTATTTGCTATGGCAGACAAGCACAAAGGAACTAGAAGAGAGAATCTCGGGCAAGAGTGTGAGCCTCCAACCATTGTACAGATCAATCCAAGAGCTTAAGAAAGCATCAATTAAAATTGAAAAACAGAAAAAGGTACTCATTTGAATTCACAAAGAGTCTTGTATTAAGAGGATATCCAACTTAATACATAACAGAACAAACTGTAGGTGTTGGAAGACAGGAAAAGTTGGGCATCATTTAGGGGAAGAGATCCCTTGAAAGCAAGAGAGTTGAACGATAGATTAATTATGGCGGAACGAGCATTCACTGACAGAGACGGTCTCCCTGGGAGGCCATGGTACAAGCATTTGGTATAGATGTTGTGTCTCATTTCTTTAACAACAAATTTTCAAACTCGATCATGGTTCTTGTTCGAATAATTTTTCTCATTTTACTTTTTTCTTGTCGGGTTTGATCAATTTATTACAGATTTATGGACCGTCAAAGTACAATGATTATGGTTCCAAATCGTTTCCGGGAATAAATTATGCTATTGAAAAGGCAAAGACCTTGAATACAAAGGAATCATGGCGCCTGGTGCAACATGAAATTTGGAGAGCCTCAAGAGCCATAACACATGCATCATTAGTCCTCAAAGGCAAACTAACATGATCCGCATTGTCGTTCCACAGTTTTTTCAGCTCCACATATTACATAAGCTTGCTTTAGCCATTAATTTTATCAAGTTTAGGTACATTATGCGACCACTATGTAGTGTTTGAAAAAAAAGAGATACTTTTATTTTTTTTCATTTTAGTCTAAAAATATGCCACAATATTTTTAATGTACTTGGTTTTTTACATGACTTTCCGGGTAATGACAGTCGATACTCCAAGAGTATAATATAAGTATTAGTAGTAACCACGATAGCATATTTTGAGTTAAATGCGGTATCGAGGTCTACAATACTTAGATCAGAAGAGCCCTATAGAACAAATGTTAGCGTCGGTTAATACTCAAACAAATTCTACAATCCATTTACTTCAATAATAAGTGAATGCATGCACTTACCCGGCCTAGTAATCTTCCCAGAGGAGTCGACTCATAGAAAGAAATCGGTGCATGGAAAAGAGACTTACAGTATTTGAGAGAATACAGACTTCGAGTCCTCCATGACTGCATATTCAAAGAAACCATAGAAAAACTTCCAACAAGTAGAAAGAATATAGAGATGCATCCAATAGCAAAGTACACTAACCAGTTGCAATTTTCTGACATGGGAGCTAGTTCTGAAGATTAGAAGACATCCAATAGTTTTGTAGTATTTGGCCAGCAAAAGCAAAGAGTTGCGGAAGAGATGTCAAAGATAAGTAAAACTAAAAGTATCCTTTCTTTTGATTCAGTTATTGTAGGTACGGCTTCCAGCTGGGGTTTTTGCTTCTCCTTTTTACGATACGGAATGGAAGAACAATTCAGGGTGGGACTCATCACTCACCAAGATAGGAGTGCTGATTTTTTATTAAATCGTTTGTAACCCTCGTTTCCTATTGGTCAACGGCCAAAAGCTCTAGAATTCAAGTTTTTGGCCTAATTTTCAACCTAAGACCATTAATTGGTCCTCAAATTATCATGTCCACTAAATAATTCTTCTTTGTTGTCGCTGAGAGTTTAAATTTTCTGGCCTCAATTCTTAGTACAAAAAAACTTAAACAAGTTAGACGACCGCTCCCTGATTTTTCAAATAAAAGGCCAAATTTCGTCGAATGGCAATAGACCATCGGTAACTCTGCGACAGGGATGGAGCTAGAACTTTTGGTTAGGGGGGACAAATTTATTTACTGACAGTGATGATCTAAATCCAGTTAGGTAGCCGAAGGCCGCAATTTTTTTCACCTTTCTTTAGCTACATTTTGGGTTGTGAACACATTGAAGTACTTGTTAAATTCTTATTCTAACATGCTTTGCATTCAGAACCGTATATGTATGAATTTGCAGAAACTCCATGAACACAAAGCATAACGAACATGCAATCGAAGGGTTCATTTTTTTATTTTTTTTGAATTAGTTCTGATACTGGAATTTGCTAGCACATGGAGCTTTGTAACCATTTAATTCTCTTCTTTTCTTTCCTACAGAGAAAAGCTACAGGCAATTAAGAGAAGGATACGTAATCGTATTTGATTTTACCAATTTTCTGTTATTCCCCATGAATTTCTAGCGGACTACTAGATCTATTGAGCTAAAATCACAAAATCCAGTGGGGACTACTGTCCCCATTAGACCCTTAACAGCTCTTTGCCTGATCTGCAAGTAATCTACATAGGAAGTGGTGTACTCGCGCGATCCACAGTAGCCAGTTAACTTGAGAACCATTGGAATCTGTACATGGGAAACAATATTTCTAGGTTGGAACACTTCTTCAAACATGTAAAGATTTTCCTACCGAGCTACATCAGTGAACACAATTTTACTCATTTTTTAGACAAACTCAGTAGCGGAACTTATTAATAATATAAAAAGGAAACAGAACAAGGAGGGAATTCACATAAATCATAACTACCCGAAGAAAAGAAAAAGATAAAACAAACACAACTGCTGAAATTAAAGGGAATCAAACCCTTGGAGATGGAGGTAAGTGATTGATACCATGATCGTTCCATGCACACAAGATCATTAATTATCCAACGCCCTAATGGTGTTAGCTATGGAATTCTTAATATCGTGACAGCCTCTGATCACTCTTTAGTACTCAAATAGTACCTGGAACATATTTTGGGCATTTCATGGTGAAGTAATTTGAAAGAACCCAGGAATCGAGAAGTTTGGTAACCGGACCAAATTTCACACATCTGGGTGTCTTATATTGATTAATTGAAGCACCATGTGTGACTGCATAATTTAACAGCTTGCCAAAGGTTCCTGTCTCAACGATCTTTATCTCTAAGGGTCCAATTGCTTTGTTGTAGACACGGCATTCTCGATACGTGTTGCTAAGGGATTCTTCCATTATGAGACAACATTCTTCAAACACGGAGGAAGAAATAGCAATATTAGTATTAGCAGCATTCTTGTCGTTGCATTGAAGCTCCCAGTAGAGTACATAATGGCCTGGAATAGTTGACGTATCAGCATAACTAGTGTAATCAACAAGAGATACATTGAGCTTCCTGAGATGATCTACGGCCTTATTCACCGCATTTTGCAGTTCTATTTCGCTAGTCTTATCGACATCAATGCTCAAAAGAGTGTTACTTCTGCATATAAAATTGAATTGAGGAGCACTGTTTTTGAATCCCGACACTCTTAGCACATCGCCAACTCTGTACCGATAAAGACCTACACGTGTAGATAAGATTAAAGAAAGAAAAACTGTTCTTAATGTTACCAATTTAAATTTAATATACAATGCGTATACACTACATACCAGTATAGGTGGTGATAAAGATCTCATAATCTTGTCCGAGCTTAACGTCGACGAGATCAACCAATTTTATCTCTTTTTGCGCCTCATCTAGGGTGTTGCAATTGTTGTTGCTGCGCTGATCATTGAGCAGAGGCAAGAACTCATAATAGACCATGGTAGGGATAAGCGTGTAGGATACTTCATATGGCCTGGATAGAGGATTAAGGTTTATACCCATGTAGCATTCGGCAGTGGAATACGTAGCACAAACGATTGGGAGGCCACTGCTGAGAAAATCAATAGTTGGAATATACTGCGACATGCTCCCAGTCACAATAGTCTCGATGTACTTGGCGTTGGGCCATAACCTTGATATAATCCCTTCCCATGATGATGATAACTGTGACCTTTTACACTCGGTTTCAATAAGGTCGGCTAGTCTAGGATTTGGTTTAACTAATATTTTCTTGACAGCGTGGCGGACAAGGGGATCTTTCACTTGGTTAGCGTCTACATCTCCGGTTCTGATGTCGCTGCAGAGACGGGCCCAGTGTTCCTGTAAGTACCCTATAACCAGTGTGAAGCATGATGCATAAGGTGCTCCAAAACTAATGACTAAGTCATTTTGGTATAGCCCGCATAGCAACTGAGAGTACATACTTTGGTTTGAGTCCTCACAAAGAATGGTTTCCAGAGGGCTGGTGTAGTTATTATGTTTAAGAAGTAATTGATCCTGAAACTGTTTGCAGTTGTAGAATCCCGTAGTCGACGATGATACAGATAAACCTCCAGGAGTCTTGACTTCTGGTCTCACAATCATTATGTACATTGATTTCCCTTTCTCTAAACTAGGTATATACTGGCTAACCACTGGCATTATTAGGCTACGGAAGAACCATCTCCTGTTAGTGTCATCTTGTGTTACAGGTGTTTGTTTTCTGACCCCGGATGAAGTCCCAGAGCTAGAAAAAAGCTTGGTAACAGGTTGCCCACATAAAATAGCAGCTGATGAGTTAGTATCATTACCGTTAGTTATGATACGTTCAATATAAGGCTTTATATCGTCATAATTATTGATGATGGGAATGATGAAAATCAAGGCATAGAGAGAGAGCAGAGAGGAATAAAAGCGGAACAAGAGAAGAGACTACATTGTGTTTTACCAAATTTTCACGCTTTTCATTAACTTAAAACATTGCCTTTATAGGCTACAGACCACTTCTAACATTTCCTAATAAGACTCAACTAACAAGTGCACGTAGGCACACTAACTTACTGACCATAAACATTTAACAGGATCGTGCTAAAACAAACTACTAGCCATTTGCTAGTTTAAAGGACACATGGAATACGTGCACATGACACATTCAATTCCAATAAACCAGGGACTTAGCAGTTTGAGTTTAACCAAAACTCCAACAGCCTCCCTTAAACTCAAACTGATATAACGCAACTTCATGTACCACCACACCACATGGCTTTACCGGCATATCCCATGCTAAGGACAACTGATTGAATCATAACTGTGAAGACCATATACTACAACTTGTATAAACTTCACCGGCAGACCACCTACTTCACTTGTAGGCTTTGTATGACTTCCCCGACATATCTTATCATATCTTCGCATCACTTGCGGCTAACCTACTAAACTTGTAGGTATCCATGACTTCCTGACATATCGTATCATAACTCCTCCTGCCACTTCCAATCTCCTTGGCTACTCTCGCAGATACATATCCGACACAGATATCTTCAAACCACAGATTATAAGGCACCCACATGCTGGCCATTCATGGATTTCATAACTTAACTAAGTAAGAAACTCACCTATCCACACCAACAAATCCATGCCTTTATCTTCCACTGTAGCAAACTTAACTTGATGTATCCACCATGTTGCGAAGAAATATGCAAACCAACACAATGGTGCCAACATGCGCAGTACCAACTTCATAAAGACGACAAAAACAATGCCTTATAGGCAAACAAAATTAAGCGACTTGAAACAACCAAGTTACTAAAAGTTTACCACTGACCCATACATGTAAAATCAACACCATTAATGGATATAAACAAACCATTAATATTTACTAAAACAGAGCTTTGCATAACTTAGATTTAGGCTTAACTCGGCTTCCTCGAACTGCAACACATTAGGTTTCATACATGGAGACAAACCCCACATCATGGTTTCACTCATGGAGATAAATTCCACGTCAACAGACCATTACTTCGGTCATACAATACAACTGTATCAGCAAAACCATTCTTGAACAAGCTAGAGATACTACTCTTTCCCTACTTGCCAAATAAACATGAAACCATACCAAGATATATCCTATTTTACTTACAGGATTACCTTCAAACAGCTGATGAGCACCTCTGAAATTCCAGCCTGTTTCATTCAGGCATTTCAGCGAACACTTTCAGAGCACAGTTCCAACTGTCCTTTGCTGCTGCTACCGAATTCATCACTAGCCCACTTGTTCTCAACTCCTTGCATATTGGTAATTCTCCTACCAATCACACCAGAGGAACATCAGGATCAGACTTCCAACTTCTTTTGACACACAAAAGAAACTCAATCAAAACACAATGAAATAAACAAAAAACACTCTCTAATCATCTATCCTCTCTGAATTTTACTAACACCTCTCTCTCTACCCTAGCTCTGATACCATGATGAAAATCAAGGCATAGAGAGAGAGAGAGAGCAGAGAGGAATAAACGCGGAACAAGAGAAGAGACTACATTGTGTTTTACCAAATTTTCACGCTTTTCATTAACTTAAAACATTGCCTTTATAGGCTACAGACCACTTCTAACATTTCCTAATAAGATTCAACTAACAAGTGCACGTAGGCACACTAACTTACTGACCATAAACATTTAACAGGATCGTGCTAAAACAAACTACTAGCCATTTGCTAGTTTAAAGGACACATGGAATACGTGCACATGACACATTCAATTCCAATAAACCAGGGACTTAGCAGTTTGAGTTTAACCAAAACTCCAACAGGGAACGACTTTCTTGAAGGTTTTGCGATCTGTATGCCCATTCAAACCATGTGTTTGCAAGTACTCGACATTGGCACTGCGAGATAGTATTTCCGAGAGAACTTGATTCTGAACTTCGTCTGCATTGGCCGTGACTTCTTCTATGAATTCAAGTGCCTTCTTGTGCGATTCTGAAATTGGTGGTGTTTTCATGATGAACTTGGACCGAAAACAAAAACAAAAAATTAAACGTAAGAAAAATAATACTTATACTTGGATTAGTTTCATGTAAAAGAAGAAAATGATGACAATATAATCAGATTCATATACCCTTTTTTTTGCGGAAGAAGAATGCGAGTTGGTATCTCGACCTCCTGCTGCGAGAGACAGGCAAGATGGGGGATATATATATATATATGATGACCATGATAATGAAACGAGACAATTTGAAAAATATGCTTTCTATTATATTTAGCCAATTTGGGCATATAATTATGATGTCAATCTCTTTTATTAATAATAATTAATTAAGTTCTTTATCTGCCAGACAAAAAAAACGGGTTATCTTACGCGAAATTACTTTTATTTGTGGTATAATGATCTGTCATACTACCCTCTATCTAACACTGCCGATGTTTAAAAAAATGAGCGCATAACCCAAACGGTGAACGTGCTACTAAAAAAATAAAAGAAAATGCTGGAAATCGAAACCTCCACCGGCCTCTATCATGATGCGAATATACTTTTTCTTTTTTTCCTTTGTTTTATTTTTGTTGGGATTTTTTATCTTCACCCCCCATTAAATAAATCATATTCAACCAGGTCCCATAAGATTGCTTATTTGGCTTTCGGCCCTACAGTTACATTTCCGTCTACTTACAGTTAAAAGGCACACGTGTGTCATGCACGACTTAACTTTAAATGGACGGGAAATGTAACTGCACGGGCCAGAAAATCGTATTATCAATATTATCAGGACCAGGAAGATAAAATAGATGATAAAAGAAAAAAGGAAAATTATTAAAGTTAAAGAAGATACAGATTAGTTAAATAGAAAATTATCAACATGTGTAATCATTCTACCAGCTAATGGAGGGAAAAGAGTAGTATTATTTATCATTTAATCTTATCAAATTTGATGATAAGCTGTATTATCCATCACATGGTATAGCATTTTCGTATAATAATCAAGGCACGTTTTAAATCCACAAATCACCACAACTGCCAATTCTGCAATGAAGCAATTCTCTTCGTACCCATTTAGATTTCTCCGCTTAGATTGGTAACAAAATTTTATCTTTACCCACTCGATCTCAAATGGTCATACACTAAAAGAGAATTAGTTTACAATTTATCTTGGGTGCGTGGTCCCCACGGAATCATGAAATAAGCATGGTCCCATATTTTGGTTGTTAACCTTCCCGTTTGACTTCCATTTGCGACAGGATTGGCCAACCCATCTGCTGCTTGATTTCCTTCCATGTAGTTGTGTTGAATCGCAACCTGCAGCATCTGTCAAAGTCTAATTTTTATTTCTGTAATCATCTCTGATATGTGCCAAGGTGGGGTGGGGGGTGGGTGGAGAAAGTGAGGAAATGCAGAAGGTTCTCTGAGTCGGTTTCAAAGATAACTTTCGACCATTTATGTTGTTGTTCTTGAAGCCAATAGCAGAGCCCAAGTTTCTGTAGTTAAGGAAGTCGTAATTTCTAGTGGTTGCGCTAGAGCCATTAATGTTACTATGTTGGAATCTCTGCAGATGAACCCTGCCCCCGTAAATCCAGGGTGACCTCTAGCTGCTCCATCTATGTTAATCTTAATCCAGTTGATGTTCGGAATGGACCATCCTACCGATTTTGTTCATATCCTTTTGTCTCTCGTTGGGTGGTTAAGTATCGCTGCATCTCCTAGTATGATTGGTGGTGAAGAATGTAGTGCCCTGGAGAATTCTTGTTGAATTTTTTGTGCCCAGGCTAGGATTTCTTCCGAAGTTGTTTTCTTTTATTGATATATTAGATCATTTATCGTTATCCATAAGGTCCATAATAGAAAACAGAAAGATGAGATTACAGATGTTGACGCAGGTTGCTGAAGCATTTGGGAAATGGTTGTCCGAGGCGTTAAGGTGGATGTCGTGGGTGGGGGATTGGAGATTGGTGAATTTGAAAGTCGAGTGAGTAAGTTTTTACAAGAAGTAGTTGTCATTGGACAATGAATTAGAAGGTGGATTGCCAATTACGGATCAGTGTTGCATCTGGGGCATATGTCTGAGTTGGTCAAATGGATGTGATGTAAAAGCGAGAAGGTTGGTAATCCTTCATTGATGGATTTCCATAAGAAAAGCCGAATTTTTGGGGGACATGGTAAGGTCCATAGGAATTTGGTAGGTGGTAGAGGGGTGTGACTTGATTGACCATGGGTTAGACATTTGTATCCCGATGTGTTAGAGCATTGCTCGGTCGAACTCGCATGTGTTACTATCTCAAGCATTTTTGTCAATGTTAGTGATCAAAACTATAAAGTCTTGATTTCTAGTCTAATTAAAGCTAAGGTCTCGTACTAGGATAGAAAGTGTAGTTGAGCTCAATAACTCCATGGCAATCATCATACAAGTCGAAGGACTACTCAAGGAACTGGTGGATCTTCAACAACTAAAAGGTATGTGGAGACTTTAACTTATCTATCACTCAAAAGTCTAACTACTCTATCTCTTATCTTAAGACAAAAGTCGTTTTACTATATAGACTAAGATTATACACATGTGGTATTTCGAGCCGAGTATACCACGCCTATCCATTTCTCGAAATATGTGTTGGTAAGGATTTCGCTTTAGCCAAGTTCATCTTCACCTAGTGATGAAAGTCATGCTAAGTTTCAATCGCTTTGCAAATTGCTTTGACAAAAAAATAGTTTGTGAATAACAACTATATAACGCCCTTTGAGAATGTTTCAGTGCTTGAAATGAGAGTTTATACAATATAACCAATGGAGGATATAAGCATTATTGTGGAAACACATATATGTATAAGTCCTTATTGCTTGAACCAAAGTGTGTGAACTTTGTTGATCAAGTGAAACCGGAGAAGTGCGTGAGTTTCAGTCCGCGAACTGGCGAAGTTCCCAAACCCGAGAATTTCTGCTGGAGTTTGTGAACTCCATCCGGGAACTTAAGTCCGCGAACTTGAGTAGGTTATTTCTAAAAACGATGTTTGTGAACTTATATTAATAAACTAAGGAATGTTATTGCAAACCGTGGCTTTATATCTCATGAATCGATTCGAGTGAATCACATCGTTTTTCGCTTCGATTGTGTCTTGTGTAGTACATAAAGATCTAAGCAATTGTACAACTCTCTAACTAGTTCATTTGAGTCATTTGGACTAGTTATGGTGAAGAAGAATATGGTTGATATGAAATTTATCATATGGCTAACCATTTGGTTAACTATTGTTGAACCAACTAATGTACAAGTTTGGGTACGGTTACACTAGCCTAGAAACGTGCATTACATGTGTGTATAACAAGCTATGTTTTCTATCTAACGGTTGATAAATATTATCTTGAATCTAATCAGGTTTTCATCTAATGGTGGATATTGAATGCTTTGTTACTAAACTAACATTGATTGCAAACCCTGATTTGAAAGATTATATAAGGGAGAACTCTAGAAACTAGGAAACCTAATCCCCACACAATTTGTGTGATACTAGTTGTGCTAAGCTAGAGTCGATTCTCCTTTAACCTTTGGTTTTCTTCTTCTAAAACCAGGTTGACTTAAAGACCTCATTGGGATTGTGAAGCCATACCGATACTACTTTTCTTGTAGTTGTGTGATCTGATCTTGGTGTTTCTATTGTACGAGTACAATTATAATAATTGTCTTGAGATTTCTATCTTCGATAGGAAAGATATAAAAGTAGTCACAAACATCTTCGTCTCATCGTTTGTGATTCCACAATATCATTTTTCGCTGCGTCGATTAAGAATATTGTGATATGATTGATAAAGTTGAGTTGTTCTTCGGTAATATAAGTATGGTTTTATCAATTGGTTCCTGTTCACCTTGATTTATCAAAAGACGGATCAAAACTCGTAGGTATATTCGTGGGAGACGGATTTATCTATTATCGTAGACTTTTTTGTGTGATACAGATTGGTTTATTAAAGTCTTTGTCTTTGGGTCATAGCAATCAGCTAAGGGAATCAAGTATGTAGTATCCTGCTGGGATCAGAGGCGTAGGAGCATAACTGTACCTTGGATCAATATGAGATTGATTGGGGTTCAACTACAGTCTAGACCGAAATTAGCTTGGAGTAGGCTAGTGTCTGTAGCGGTTTAATATAGTGTATGTTTAATATGGATTAGGTCCCGGGGTTTTTCTGCTTTTGCGATTTCCTTGTTAACAAAATTTTGGTGTCTGTGTTATTTCATTTTCCGTATTATATTGTTTATCTTTATAATTGAAATAATACAGGTTGTGCATAGGATATCAATCAATTAGAATATCCAACCTTTGGTTGTTGATTTACATTGATTGGCACTTGGATATTGGTGTTTGGTACCATCCAAGTTATTCCTTGTATTTGAATAAAGACTCACTGATTTCTATTAGCTTGAGTAAATCAAAATAAAAGAAGAGACAATAATTCCTTGATATATTTCTATCTATATTGAGTCTGACTGTCTAGTTGATTCTCTACAAAATAAACTCGGAGTTAGTCCATACAGATTGCTAATCGAAATATTGGTTATGGTTGTTAGACCCCCGTTTTTTCAATTGGTATCAGAGCAGAAAACACGTTAAAGACCTTACAAGTCTGTGTTTGTAGCGATCTGACTTTATGGACGAGTTTATCTCTAATAACGTACTAGTTCAGAAATTACTAGATATTTTTCAAAGATTAAATTCACCTGATAGAACCATCATATCTAGGATAATATCTAAACATCTTCGTGATGTAGAAATTGTTGATATCTGAGAAACATACCTAGATGAACATTTGGATGAAATTTCTGATGAAGGTGACTCAGATATTGATAGATATGTTGATGAGGAAGTCTTAGAGTATGATAAGCTATTGGATTCGTTGAAAAACAAGAAGATGACAAATTCTCATGTCACACGTCTTTTGACTCCTCTTTGTCGAGAAAACAAGAAATTGAGAAGATGTTACGCAAGTGTTTATGTTTTGAATCATTCTAACGAATTAATCCTCAAGGATTCTGAGGAAAACCTACGTATGAAGTCACTTGAATGTGATAATCTTCATCAAAAGTATTTTTTGTTGGAAGAGAAACTTGCAAAATTTGAAGCAAGGATTACCTCCCAGCAAACAAGTTTTGATGACAGAGAAAGTACTTGTCTCGTTCGAGAAAAACTTCTTGAGGCTGATTTAGCTGCTGCTCTTGATAAAATCAAGATATGGGAAGATAACTTGAAAAAGTTCAATACTAGTTCAAGCAAATTAACCACTATGCTATGAGCAAGTAAAAATCATCGTGATACACGAGGATTGGGCTATAAGGGAATAAATGCTCCAAGTATTAGCAAAGAGGTAAAATTTGTCAAGGATAGTGATTCTTCTCAACAAAAGGTTTCCACTGATGGCAAAAGTGAAATACCTTCACTGGGAGTTTAGGTTCAAAAGAGCAAAGTATATCAACCTCCAAAACTATCACACATGAATCCGGGTAAGAACGTTCCTTATATTTGTCATTATTGTGGAAACAAAGGTCACTATGGAGAAGGCAGTATCCATAAAATGAATGATCTTCCAAACAAAGATCATTGCTTTGAGTGTGAAAAGGAATGATCTTCCATAAAATTCCATGACTATGGAGAAGGAAGTATCCATGATGTTGGAACTTAACAAGTTTTTTGAAAAAATGGAATTGGATGTGAAAGGTTCTAAAAGAGATCTCTTTTATGATAATCCAAAGGTCACTTGTGGTGAGAAAGAAATTGTTCATCCCAACACAACTTAATTGTGCTGTAAGTGCATCCTCACTAAGGAATTCCATGTTATGTATATGGTGAGGGAAGCATAAGAATTGGGGCGTACAGATTATATTCGGTAAGGCTGTAGAATTCAATTGGACTTTTATAAAAAGGTATGTCTATAAACTTGAGCAAGTTTTATGTTTTTATTACTTGTTTGAGTACTTATAATGATTCATGTACCTTGATTATCGTTCATTTATACCTAACTTGATCTGTGTTTAAGGTTCTTAAATGTTTAGGTTTGAAAACATTAGTTCGGGATGTTTGGAATTCATGGTACACATACCAAATATGCATAACATCATTTAAAATCAAAATCCAGGGGCTTATTTTCGCAAACCCCGTATGCATACTGCTCCAGGATACGAGAATTCGTTTGCAAACCCGTATGCATACTTGACGTCGATACTCGGTAAACTTGTTTTGTCCGTAACTTCTTCGTACGAACTCGAATTGACCTTATTATTTTTTCATTATCTTTCTCTTTGAATTCTATTCAAAATAGAGATGAGAAACCTTCAAGTTGGATGAGTTAAGATTGGTATTTGTCCTATCTCTTGTTTTTGAGTATTTTTCTCCGTTTCGTCGCACTTGTTCCACTTCTCTTGAACTTAGGCACTTGGATTCTTGGAATACTATTCTTTTAAGCTAATTTGTAGCTTTTACAAGAATGTTGTTAGAAAATATTTTTATACGCCTTTTGTGACGGATCGGAAAATTACGCCTTTGGCGCGTTTCCCCGCAAGCCGTAACTTCCTCGATGCGCCATGATGAAGCTACGATCCGAGCATTAAAGCTAGGAAAATGCATGTTCATTTTCCCTTGCAAGCATGCTCATGGAGCATGATGTAACTATTTAAGCTTCCACACCATTCCAACCTACCCTTGTTCCGCAAAGGATTTGTTAAGAAAATAAAAACTTTCTTAATACGGAAAAAACGGCCTTTTGAGGCTCTAAACGATGGAATTTGGCTAAATTCTGGTGACCATGTGGATCTATGATCACATGTCTTGATATTTGGGTCGTTTCCCATCAAAATGGACTCCTCTTGAGCTAAATTACGACACTCGGGTTTTTAGCCTATGTCGCACGCCTTGATAGGAAGTATGAGCATCCAAGGAATGGGATGCAACTAGCCTCATCAAGTATGGCCACAATCATATCTTGCGTAGAGCTACCGAGCGAGATAATATGAGAGGCCAAAGTTTCGTAACCATTTCTAAATTATATGATATGAGCGACAACGTGCTGGACCGACAATGCTGCAACTCATTGAGGCTGCCTACGTACACTTCCCTACTCTAAAGGTATCAAGCAAAAAAACTGTAGTTCATCCTCGAAGAGACAAGCAACTTAATACAACTCATTTTCTAGGTCATGGCCAAGTAGTAGCGGTAATTGCCTAGTCCGTATAGGCCGTTCCATCAAAATGCATCCAAATGATGCATGTTTGGTCCGCAATATGGCATAACGATGCCTAAGCATCAGATTCCCTCTTCACGAGGCTACACAACTATAAATGAGCCTTAGGCATCATTTATACTCTTCCGGCTAAGTTATGAAGCTTACTTGGTGCATAGTCCGCATATGCACCATCAACCAACTACCCTCCCTATATATGTAAAAATGACATTTTTACACATTAAATTGGGGGACCAAAAATCATTCATCAACTTCCCAGACCGTGATTTCCGCACCTTACCACCCTAGCCAACACCGATGTCCGTCCATGTTGGTCTTCCGCTGCCAACCCGATGTCCGGCCATGTTGGCCGTCTGATGCCAACCCGGTGTCCTTCCATGTTGGTCGAACATTGTCAATGCATTGGCTAAGGGCCAATGTTCCTTTTCCTTCGTAACAGAAGCTTTGGATGAAGCTTCATCTCGATACATGTAGCACCTTTTAGCATGTGCCATGCTAAAAAAAAAGGTGTTACAATATTCACCCCTTTAAGGAATTTCGTCCCCGAAATTCAAAACAAAAACTATTGTGGACAATCTCTTCGGTTTGGATTCCTGAGCAAAAGTCTCATACCAGATGCTCAGAAATCAAGGGTTTTTTCAAGTTTGTCATGTAACGTCATTTAGGACCTTTTGAGCACACGTCCCATACCGCATTCTCAAGAATACAAAAAGAGTCCACAACGTCACCAAGAATCTCAATTGGTCAGTGCCAAGAGGATATCTAGACCAGGTATCCCAAATGTGCATCACATATTACACACTCATGAGTCCTTAAAGTTGACAAGGTTGATTCCGACAACATGTATTACTATGTGTAACAGCTTCCATCCCTGACGGTATCCAGGTTTCCCCTCGTAAGTGGGATGTTAGCCGGGCCTGACAATGCACACCTTGGCCAGTTTCCAACGTGTGGGAATGATCAGTCCCATTGTCTACCCACCGTCCCAGAAGGTCTTCCGGATATCCACTCATAAGTGGGGTGCCACTTAGGCCATGAAAACTCACAGAACATGAACAAGCTCAACTCGATTCGCAAAAGTAATTGGCATTTCAGTTACAAACTCTTTCCGCACAAAAGTTGGCCTACTCTCCAAATTTATTTATTTTTGAAGGAAAAATACTCATTTGATGAGTACACTCCACACAGTCCCTAGTGTTTTCTCGGAACTTGCTCTGATACCAACTGTGATGGACCGGAAAATTACGCCTTGGGCACATTGCCCCGCAGACCGTAACTTCCCTGATGCGCCATGATGAAGCTACGATCCGAGCCTTAAATCCAGGCAAATGCACGTTCATTTTCCCTTGCAATCATGCTTGTGGAGCATGATGCAGCTATTTAAGCTTCCACACCATTCCAACCTACCCTTGTTCCGCAAAGGATTTGTTAAGAAAATAAAAACTTTCTTAATACGGCAAAAACGTCCTTTTGAGGCTTTAAACGATGGAATTTGGCTAAACTCTGGTGACCATGTGGATCTATAGATCGACATGTCTTGATATTTGGGTCGTTTCCAATAAAAATGGACTCCTCTTAAGATAAATTACGACACTCGATTTTTTAGCCGCACTACGGTAAAAATAGTGATCTACAACTATAGATTGACAACTCGTATTTTTTAAGTCGTAAAAGGTGGCATGTTTTACAACCTTTTCCAAACAAATTTTTTCAAAGTAAACAAACGTCCAACTCTTAGGACCAGAGAGGACCAAAGAGTAGTGACGAGAATCTAAACCACTACGTTTCTCTGTGAAAAGAGTTGCACAGAGTAGTGACCACTTTTAGAATTTAACAACTCATACTGTAAAAGTAGTGAATCACTTTATAACAACTTCCATAAGGGTTGTTGAAGATAAAACGAAAATTATTTTTAAAAATGTTCTTGGCAAAGATTTGAACCCGGGCATATTGTATGTTCACACAAGTCATCAACCATCCTTCCGACTTCACAATATTGGTAGATTTGTGCTTATTTTTTCGGATCAATATTCACAACCTTTACAAGGGTTGTAAAATGATAAATTGACTTTGGAAAAAAAAAATGAGGCTAAGGTGAATCGAACCTAAACCTCCTATGTCTAAGACTTGGATTTAAACCACCCTTCCACATTTACATGTCTGCTTGTATTTTACATTTACTTTTATAAAAAAGTAATAAGGAAAAAAAATAAATAGACGGTTATGATGTAAATGGATGTTTATGATGGGAGATGGAAAAGATAAGAAAAAAATGGATAAATAGACCTTCTAAAACCCCCTTAAGAGTCGCCGTAGAGGTATAAAAACTTCTGCTAAATTTTTCTCACTTCTGCTAAAAAAATCCCACTTCTGCTAATTTTTTCTCACTTCTGCTAAATTTTCTTTTCATCGCTATTGATAACATTTATAAGAGTTGTCGTTGAGGTATAAACACTTCTGCTAAATTTTTCTCACTTCTGCTAAATTTTATTCACTTCTGCTAAACAATTTCTCACTTTTGCTAAATGGATGGATGGATTCATCGTTCTTACAAAGTTTTCGACTTATAGTAGTCCACTGACGGCCAGGTTTCGATCTCGGAGCCAGGGTTTGCATACAATATGCTAGAATAGGGTTTGCTTAATGTTTCAGGGAATATTCCAAAGGAATCTTACCTGTAAATGGATGGATTCATCGTTCTTACGAAATTTCCGACTTATAGTAGTCCACTGACGGCCAGGTTTCGATCTCGGAGCCAGAGTTTGCATACAATATGCCAGAATATGGTTGGTTTAATGTTTTGGGGAATATTCCAAAGGAATCTAACCTGTAAATGGATAGATTCATCGTTCTTACGAAATTTCTGACTTATAGTAGTCCACTGACGGCCAAGTTTTGATCTCGGAGCCAGGGTTTGTTTAATGTTTCAGGGAATATTCCAAAGGAATCTTACCTATAAATGGATGTATTCATCGTTCTTACCAAATTTCTGACTTATAGTAGTCAACTGACGGCCAGGTTTCGATCTCGGAGCCAGGGTTTGCATACAATATGCCAGAATAGGGTTTGTTTAATGTTTCGGGGAATATTCCAAAGGAATCTTACCTGTAAATGGATGGATTCATCGTTCTTACGAAATTTTCGACTTATAGTAGTCCACTCACGTCTAAGTTTCGATCTCAGAGCCAGGGTTTGCATATAATATGCTAGAATATGGTTTGCTTAACATTTCGAGGAATATTCCAAATGAATCTTACATGTAAATAGATGGATTCATCATTCTTACGAAGTTTCCGACTTATAGTAGTCCACTCAAGGCCAGGTTTCGATCTCGGTGCCACGGTATGCATACAATAGGCTAGAATAGGGTTTGTTAATGTTTTGGGGAATATTCCAAAGGAATCTTACCTGTAAATGGATGGATTCATCGTTCTTAAGAAGTTTCCGACTTATAGTAGTCCACTCACGGCCAGGTTTCGATCTCGGGGCCAGGGTTTGCATACAATATGCCAGAATTGGGTTTGTTTAATGTTTCGGGGAATATTCCAAAGAAATCTTTCCTGTAAATGCATGGATTCATCGTTCTTACGAAATTTCTGACTTATAGTAGTCCATTGACGGCCAGGTTTCGATATCGGAGCCAGGTTTTGCATACAATATGCCAGAGGATTGGTTTAATGTTTCGGGGAATATTCCAAAGGAATCTTACCTGTAAATGGATGGATTCATCGTTCTTATAAATTTCCGACTTATAGTAGTCCACTGACGGCCAGGTTTCGATCTCAGAGCCAGGGTTTGCATACAATATGCCAGAATAGGGTTGTTTTAATGTTTCGGGGAATATTCCAAAGGAATCTTACCTGTAAATGGATGGATTCATCGTTCTTACGAAATTTCCGACTTATAGTAGTCCACTGACGGCCAGGTTTCGATCTCGGAACCAGGGTTTGCATACAATATGCCAGAATAGGGTTGGTTTAATGTTTCGGGGAATATTCCAAAGGAATCTTACCTGTAAATGGATGGATTCATCGTTCTTACGAAATTTCCGACTTATAGTAGTCCACTGACAGCCAGGTTTTGATTTCGAAGCGAGGGTTTGCATACAATATGCCAGAATAGGGTTTGTTTAATATTTTGGGGAATATTCCAAAGGAATCTTACCTGTAAATTGATGGATTCATCGTTCTTACGAAATTTCCGACTTATAGCAGTCCACTGACGGCTAGGTTTCGATCTCGGAGCCAGGGTATGCATACAATATGCCATAATAGGATTTGTTTAAGGTTTCGGTAATATTTCGAAGGAATATTACCTGTAAATGGATGGATTCATCGTTCTTACCAATTTTGAAGTCTGAACCCTCCCAGAGCTTCTTGGTTCATAGTTTATATGGATTTATACTACATTTGAAGTTCGAATTTACACTAAGCTTCATATTTATTGATTTCAATGATGTATCCTTCTAAGTTTGAAGTGAGAACCTTCCTGAAGTTTCTTGGTTCACAATTTGTATGCCGTTATACCACAATTTGAAGTTCGAATTGATATTGAGCTTCTTATTTATCGATTTCGATGATATATCCTGCTAGGTTTGAAGTCAGAACCCTCCCGGAGGTTCTTGGTTCAGAGTTTGTATGTCGTTATACGATATTTAAAGTTCGAATCGACATTGAGTTTCATATTTATTGATTTCAATGATGTATCCTTCTAAGTTTGAAGTCAGAACACTCCCGAAGCTTCATGGTTTACATTTTATATGTTGTTATACCACATTTGAAGTTCGAATCAACACAGAGCTTCATATTTATCGATTTTGATGATGTATCATGCTAAGTTTGAAGTCAGAACCCTCCTGAAGCTTCTAAGTTCATAATTTGTATATCGTTATACCACATTTGAAGTTCGAATCAACATTGAGCTTCATATTTATCGATTTCGATGATGTATCATGCTAAGTTTGAAGTCAGAACCCTCCCGGAGATTCTTGGCTCATAGTTTGTATGTTATTATACCACATTTGTAGTTCGTATCAACATTGAGCTTCATATTTATCGATTTTGATGATGTATCCAGCTAAGTTTGAAGTCAGAACCATCCTGAATTTCGTGGTCCATCTCTAGTAATATTATAACCTGAGTTCACCAGTGTGAACTAAAGCTATGAGTTGTCAAAATTACTTCATGACCTATGCGGACTAGTCAAAATTCAAACCAGAAGCACAAAGAGAAAGCACATAAACATAAAGAGAAAGCACAAAGAAACACACCAATTATCGAATTTATTTTTTATTTTCCCGATTTATTCTTATACATTTTTTGGAGTTTTTTATTTCAGAATGCCCATAACAATGTCCTAAATTTATTAATATTTTTCTGGATTTTTTTTCATGTCGAATATTAATAACAAAACCGAATACATGAGTTCGTATTAGCACAAAGAGAAACACACTTGCTTCTCAATCCGTATGAGCATCCCAAATACAATATCAACCGTCAAGATCTTTTTCTTGATTTGTATGAGGGGATCAACAGAAACGTGGTTGATGCGTGTCGAATGCGTCAAAAATAATTTCACTTTCTCACTCTATTAAATATGAATAAAGTATGTGATAAGAAAGAGTTCGTATACACAGAGAGGCGATTTTTGTTATGCAATTTCTGATTCTTAAGTAACCAAGATAACCCAGGTTGTGTTTTATTTATATCAAAGTAATAAAACTAAATAAATCAAAGTAAATAATAAGAATAATCAATAAGGAGAAGATATTGGTCAAGGGATAGTATCATTCACAAACATGTATTTTTCATCTATGATTACAATTGGTATTTAATCTCGCAATTATCAAAAGTCCTAGGATACCTTGATCGCAAGAGTATCCCGTTTATTTCCTGATTTTATCACAAACAACATTAAAAGATTCTATTGTGAAATCTACTTAAAAAGAAACCTAAAGTGTAAAAGCACAATTAAGTTTAACTCCCTAAGAGCAATAAGTTCTATGAAATAAGACTAATCAATGCAAACAAACGTGTAAAAGAACTAATTCGTTTTAACAAAGGTTATGATTCATATGCGATTAAAAAGATGTATCACTACAAGTATTAACCACAAGATGCTACTAGAAATCAGAGATAACAACTTTTACGTATTGAAAACCCTAATATAGATATAGAGATGAAAACAAATCCAATTGATTCCGGACTCAACCAAACTAGCATTCAAATCATATGATAATAAAAATAATGAATCATAAACGATAGAATTGAGACAAAACTAATTCATAGAATCAAATAACATGCTTTAAGAAATCAACTTTTATCCCATAACCAATAGTTGTGTTTAGTTACTCATATTAATGGAGTTCATCATCATAATATTCAAAGGAAGAAGATGAAACATAAAATAAAGCAAACCCTAGAAGTAGTTCTCTGCAAAAGCTCCAAGAATAGAATAAAACGTGATCCCAAAAGTTAGTAGAACTTTTCTTTTTGTAGCTTTTCTTCCTTCCAAAATTAGGTCAAAGTCTTCAAAATCCATTAGTTGGAAATTCACCCGGCCCACGAGTGAGAGAAACCCGTGTAGAAAATATGACCCAAAAACGCTTGCCGGAAAACTGGGTTTTTGGCCGGAAATTGGTCGGAATCCGGCACCGGAAATTGGTCGGAATCCGCCCGATCACCGGTTCAACTCGTTCGAGTCAACTGAATGAACTCGGGTCAACACCGAGTCAAAACCTAGTTAGAAATGAGTCAGGTGAACTGACTAGGTTAACTGGTCTGAGTAAGGCTAAAAACTAAGCCTTTGCACTGGCTAAATCTCTGCTAGCCATGATGGCTGAACCTTCACTGTAACTTCAGTTAATAATCTATAATGCTCCAACTCTCATAGCCATCTCCTTGTAACTCCATCTCATGGCCAACACAACCACCTGCAAACCACCAGCTCCAGTTGCAGCACCATTATTGCGATTCAACCAGTGCACGGCTCATTCCCATTATGGAACACAAGTACCATTCTCTAGCTCAGTTTTATCTCATACAACTCACTGCATCACATCATTACTAACAAAACTGCACCTGCAATCTCGCCAGCAAACCAACACCATTAGTTCAACCTCCATGTCAATGCCGTTAAGCTCACCCTCGTAGCACCAGAACCCATTGCACCCTGACCTGGTACACTGCACCTTGGCTCAACCCCATGACCTGCAATGTGTAACTGCAACAGCTCCTTCTTGACTGCAATATCTCAACCACAGACCACTAAAACTACAGCTTAAACTCCATTTCCTTCATCTTCCCTGCGCTGTCCTTACAATTTCAGTTCATTGTTCTTGCGATTCTGCCATAGGAATGCTCCATATCAACTCCACTTCTCATTTTTCGGCATTTCTTCCTTGTATCACAGCCCACCTACTCAGCTGCATCTGCTTGTCTCAACATCACAGCTTCAATTCCAATATCTCGGCCATATCATACTGCCCTGTGAACAATGGAAGAAACATGTCACCTGTAATGTCATAGCACCCAGCTATCATCTACACTGCTTTACCGCTCCATCAACAACTGCTACATAGACCAGCACCTTGACCCATTGCTTCCATTTGCATTACCACCTGTAATACCTCAAATCATTTCCTTCCACTGCCTTTTCCATTCCCTATGTAAGTCACCTGCAATCAACCCATACAGCGCCTAAGGGCCATTTGCATCTCATAATCATTCTCAACTGCAACCTTGGCCAATGCACAACTCATTCATCTTCCTTCTCTACTTTACATCTCCAGTTGTACTCTCTTTCACCACAGTTCAAGCTTTCCCAACATCACTACATCCCTGTAATCATATATACCGCCCTTCCTTCGAATCTCTACCTGTAATTACACCAGAACAAACACTTCCACCTGATTCAAACACCAGCTCATTCTTTATTCAGTAACACAGCAACTTCATGAATTATGAAGCTCCAAGCTTCAGTATCTCATCCACCAGTTTATGCACCTACACTGCATCAACTTTATTCCCATCTATCTCAGGCATAACAGGCTTTAGTTCAAGTGTCGCTTTGCATCTGTTACACAACCAATACAATCACCAAAACCCATTTTCTTGTATACATTCCAATCCTGCACAGTACCAACACAAATTCACCCATAAATCTATCTAAACTCAAATATGAGTTGAACCCACCTTCTCTTTCGATTAATGAAATCACAAACCCTAATTGATTCATCACAAACTGCCAGCAGACTCCCTTTCCGATTCATCATCGTTAATTGGTCAACATCAAAGATCTAGCTGCAAATCTCAACTCACTTATACACAGATCAATCCCATAATCAACAGAAATAACTATAGCTTCATCAATCTCCTCCTTCTTTCCTTCCTCTCTCAATTTCATCCCTTAAATCCCTGAATCTCTCGATTTGCTCTCGGACAGAGTAACAGCAGCCACTGTTTCTTTCTTCTTAATTTTAGGGTTGGATACAAAATGAGAAAATGAGAATGATTGAACAACTCTCGATAGGGTTAGATCAATCACTGGGCTAGCTATTTGCGCCCCACATATGCAGCCACCCAGGATATCTACACCTAAACATGAATGATAAGGGACACCCAGATGGCAACCCCTTAACCTTGACTGGACTTTGTTTAGTATTCCTCCAAAGAGCTGCCCCTTAACCAGTATCGAGCTCCAGATAGTGTTCTTCCCTAAAATGACAATTACGCCCCTTTATGCTCCAAATGAATGCTCTTCCACCAGCTGCAGCCGCCTATTGCATCTCAAATCCACTTCTTCTCTTCAATGTCTTAATATCATTAAAGCCGCCATGCTTTTCAGACATAATTTTCATCACTAAAGATGGCATACTTTTCAGACAGAGATGAAGAAATAAAAGCAAATAATGAGACACAATCCGCCTCCAACGCTTTTTCCATGTTTCCTCTTCTTTTGATCCAAATGACTCCAAAGTACCTAAATACTCAAAAAAAAAAAAGACATAAGATACATAATTAACAAGAAAACTAGCAGAGAAAGCATAAACAATAGATAAATAATAAGGTATTTTAGACACCTATCAGATTCCCCCACACTTAGACTTTGCTAGTCCTCGAGCAAATTAAACAAAATAATTATAAAACATATATACAACTCTGTCTCGTCGAGGCTACAATTACTCTAAGCATAAATAACAAGCCTTTAAACCCCTAGGTGTCCCTAGTGGATGAGTTTTAGTCTCGTGAAGGTTTACAAGAGGTCTGCCTACAAAACCTATCTTTCCAACTACGTCTATTTGTGACAAATCAATGAATGAATCCACAATGACTACAGGAGGAGGTACCTTGCACAAATTCAATTCATATATTAGTAAATAAAGATCTAGTTAGATAGTCGAACAAGCCATAATACTCGGAAACTAACAAACCACAATCACAATGAAAAGATTAAGAAGATGGATAAAGATGTAGATGTTGGCGAATGTTCACAAGTGATCGATGTTTCCCATATCTGTCTGAAGGTCACTTCCAAGATGAACCTATGCATCCTATTGGATTGAGCTACTGGTTTGAATTCTACATCAACTCACTGGCATATACAAGGGAACCAGGAGTGACTTTATTCAACCAATATAATACTTTTTTTTAGACAACATGATTAAATATTTTGGATCCAAGTGCATGCTTCTTGTCAGCAAGTACATGATAGTCTCCTTGGATCCTTCATTCCACGCTTGTTTAGGCAACGGAGACAGGGACAACGTTTCACACATACTGCTATCCAAGTGTCATTTTTACTCTGTTTGGTCTAATTGGTCGGTCTCTTTTTTTTTTTTTTTCTTTTTTCTTTCTAGCAACTCAATCACTCTATTTCATCCTAGCTGTAATAACAAGTCGATGTTAAGTGACCCACCAAAGCATTTAGAGAACAATAGATAAATATGGAAAAATAAAAATAGAATGTGACATGGTGATATTCCGAGATATGGTAACAACTATCATATTATTTGTGATTTCTGAGCTATGTTCTTCCCCTTTAGCTAATTGTTTCCTCAACTCCTGCAATCAAAATGGTTCCATCCACTAATGGTGTCATCCTAAAGGCACAAGTTTCTAGATTTCGGAGTTCAAAAAGCACAAATTTTTTCTTGGTGTTTTTCTATATTTGTGATTTGTTTTTCTTCTAAAGGCATAAGAAAACTTAAACAAACTATACAAACATATAAATGCTCCCCCACACTTAAACTTTACATTGTCCTCAGTGTAAAATTGAATCATCCAAAGAAAGTCCAAGGTGGGAAATTCTGCAAATGATATGCAAAAACAAAGAAAATCAAGATAAAATTCTTAAAAATAAAAAGATAAAGGTAAAGATACAAAACCGGTGGGTTGCCTCCACCTTAGCGCTTGGTTTAAATTCGTCAGCCTGACTTGATCCTTGCTTGTTACGCCTTAGCCGGATTCTAACACATTATGAAAATCTGATTGAATGGTACTTGGATGTTTCCTCGCCTCAAATATGTTGAAGTGTATGACTTCTTCATCGAACTTTATTGTCAAGGTGCCATTGTGGACATCAATCTTCGTTCTAGCGGTACTCATAAATGGTCTACCCAACAGTAAAGGTGTAGACGAGGATGAATTCACATCACTCATGTCTAAAACGTAGAAATCCACTGGAAATATTAGTCCTTTTACCTGCACCAAAACATCCTCAACAATCCCTTTAGGGTAAACATTAGATCTATCGGCAAGTTGAATAACTATTCCGGTTTTCTTGAGAGGACCAAGATTTAAAGTATCATAAATCGAAGTAGGCATAACATTAATAGACGCTCCTAAATCTAACATAGCTTTTGCAAACCTTGTTTTAGCAATAGTGCATGGAATAGTGAAACTACCGGGATCTTTCAATTTAGGTGGGAGTTTCTTTGTAAGATACGCCGAAGCATTTTCCCCCACACTCATTACCTCATTACCGGTTAGCTTGTGCTTGTTAGTGCATAATTCCTTTACACACTTTGCATAGCGAGGAGATTGCCTAATTACTTCAATGAGAGGAATATTCTCTTGGACCTTCTTAAAAACATCCCAAATATCCCTATCTTGTTCCACCTTCTCATTAGCTTTAGTGAACCTACCAGGAAAAGGTAGAGGAGGAACATAAGTAGAAACAAGAGGTTTAAAGTTTGATTTAGTTACCTCGGGAGTTTGGGGGAAATATGCGTTCTTTTCCTCCAAAATTGATTCCTTTGGCACTTCTTCTTCACCCGAATTTGTAACTTCGGGTTGCACAAATTGTGTACCACTTCCCAACTTAATAGAATTGACACCCTCACTTGAGTTAAGAGGTTGGAAAGGGAGTTTCTCACCATTTTGTTCATGCAACTGATTAATCTCCTCGGCCATTGAACCTACTTGTGTTTGCAAGTCCTGAACCACACCCTCCGTTCTTTGCATAAATGATTTCAGCACCTCTTCCATATTGTACCCTTGATTTTTAGGTGGTTGTTGTTGTTGTTGGAACTATTTTTGTTGCGGTAGACCAACTTGTGATTGCAACTATTTAATTTCATTATCCGTTTTCTGCTGATTTAAGATCGCTAGTTGTTGATTTTACTGTACCACGAACATTAGAGCCTCCACCAAAGTAGCCATCTTCTCCAATTATGGATTATGCCCTTGTTGTGGTTGTTGCACTTGTTGTTGGAACTCATGCGCATGGCTGTAAACAGAACTTGCACTTGCAACTTGTTCGTAAGTGTTGGAGTAAATACCATATGGCTGAGTTGAGAATATAGCATTGACATGCTCTACGTTCTCATAAGCTGGGGTGACGGTTTTATAACCACTGCTGCAATTTTCTGCATCATTGCCATCATATTGCTCATTTGTTTATGTAATTCGATAATCTCGTCAACTTGATTAACTCCCTTGGTAGGTGGTTCTGATCCACGACTTGAAAATTGTTGAGAATTTGCTACTATACTCTCAATCAACTCCCTATCTTGTGTCACCGTCTTGTTCATAAGTGCACCACCACTTGCAGCGTCAATAATATTCCTATCACTTGCTTGGATACCTTCATAGAAGTATTGGATAATCATTGTGTCACTAAATTGGTGATGAGGGCAGCTTTCCACCAATCTCTTGTATCGTTCCCAACATTCATATAAAGATTCTCCCACATTTTGCTTCATCCCATAAATCTCCTTGCGAATTTGAGTATCCTTTGACGCAGGAAAATATCTCTCTAAAAAGAGTTTCTTCAACCCATTCCATGTTGTGACACTTTCGGGAGGCAAATAATATACCAATCCTTAGCACTATAAATTTCAACATTGCACCATCCGCATCAGTATCCACTGGAAGCACAGCCATGAAAATGCTGTGGAAGTCCATAAGATGCTTGTTTGGGTCTTCATTCACCATGCCATGGAACTTTGGTAATTCTCTAAGCAACCCCGGCTTGATCTCGAAAGTAGAATTTGTTTGAATACAACCTCGCTGTGTATCCAACTTGTGCGAAGCCAAGTCCTTGAGTGTACGATTTGCAGCGTCACCCATTGCTTCTTCTCCTTCTCCTTCAAAAGGAATATCGTGTTCTACTTCTTCTCCTTTTTGCTGAAGAGCTTCGTTTTCTACTTCCATGTTGTGTTCTTCCGTTGTGCCTTTCCTTGGTTGGAGTATTGTGCCTTTTCGAGTAGCTTTACCGCACCTTGGATAATTCCAATCTTTAGAAGCCAGGGATTAGGTACCTGAAAAACAATTCTCGCAAACAAGTGAGAAACAAGACAAGAAACGAAACACAAGTATGCAAGCAGAAATAATAAAAAGAAACTAAAAATTATATAACAAGCCGAATTCCTCCCCGGCAACGGCGCCAAAATTTGATGCGTGTCTTATGCGTCAAAAATAATTTCACTTTCTCACTCTACTAAATATGAATGAAGTATGTGATAAGAAAGAGTTCGTATCCACAGAGAGGCGATTGTTGTTATGCAATTTTCAGATTCTTAAGTAACCAAGATAACCCATGGTGTGTTTTTTTTTTATCAAAGTGATAAAACTAAATAAAGCAAAGTAAATAATAAGAATAATCAATAAGGAGAAGATATTGGTCAAGGGATAGTATCATTCACAAACATGTATTTTTCATCTATGATTAGAATTGGTATTTAATCTCGCAATTATCAAAAGTCCTAGGATACCTTGATCGCAAAAGTATCCCGTTTATTTCCTGATTTTATCACAAACAACAATAAAAGATGCTATTGTGAAATCTACTTAAAAAGCAACCTAAAGTGTAAAAGAACAATTAAGTTTAACTCCCTAAGAGCAATAAGTTCTATGAAATAAGACTAATCAATGCAAACAAACATGTAAAAGCACTAATTCGTTTTAACAAAGTTTATGATTCATATGCGATTAAAAAGATGTATCACTACAAGTATTAACCACAAGATGCTACTAGAAATCAGAGATAACAACTTTTACATATTGAAAACCCTAATATAGCTATAGAGATGAAAACAAATCCAATTGATTCCGGACTCAACCAAACTAGCATTCAAATCATATGATAATAAAAATAATGAATCATAAACGATAGAATTGAGACAAAATTAATTCATAGAATCAAATAACATGCTTTAAGAAATCAACTTTTATCCCATAACCAAAAGTTATATTTAGTTACTCATATTAATGGAGTTCATCATCATAATATTCAAAGGAAGAAGATGGAACATAAAAGAAAGCAAACCCTAGAAGTAGTTCTCTGCAAAAGCTCCAAGAATAGAATAAAACGTGATCCCAAAAGTTAGTAGAACTTTTCTTTTTGTAGCTTTTCTTCCTTACAAAATTAGGTCCAAGTCTTCAAATCCATTAGTTAGAAATTCACCCGGCCCACGAGTGAGAGAAACCCGTGTAGAAAATCTGACCCAAAAACACTTTCCGGAAAACTGGGTTTTTGGCTGGAAATTGGTCGGAATCCGGCACCGGAAACTACCTCAGGTGACCGGCAAAGTCCGCCCGATCACCGGTCAACGGGTCAACTCGTTCGAGTCAACTGAATGAACTCGGGTCAACACCGAGTCAAAACCTAGTTAGAAATGAGTCAGGTGAACTGGTCTGAGTAAGGCTAAAAACTAAGCCTTTGCACTGGCTAAATCTCTGCCAGCCATGATGGCTGAACCTTCACTGTAACTTCAGTTCATAATCTGTAATGCTCCAACTCTCATAGCCATCTCCTTGTAACTCCATCTCATGGCCAACACAACCACCTGCAAACCACCAGCTCCAGTTGCAGCACCATTATTGCGATTCCACCAGTGCACGACTCATTCCCATTATGGAACACAAGTACTATTCTCTAGCTCAGTTTTATCTCATACAACTCACTGCATCACATCATTACTAACAAAACTGCACCTGCATTCTCGCCAGAAAACCAACACCATTAGTTCAACCTCCATGTCAATGCCGTTAAGCTCACCCTCGTAGCACCAGAACCCATTGCACCCTGACCTGCTACACTACACCTTGGCTCAACCCCATGACCTGCAATGTGTAACTGCAACATCTCCTTCTTGACTGCAATATCTCAACCACAGACCACTGAAATTGCAGCTGAAACTCCATTTCCTTCATCTTCCCTGCGCTGTCCTTATAATTTCAGTTCATTGTTCTTGCGATTCTGCCATAGGCATGCTCCATATCAACTCCACTTCTCATTCTTTGGCATTTCTTCCTTGTATCACAGCCCACCTACTCAGCTGCATCTGCTTGTCTCAACAGAACAGCTTCAATTTCAATATCTCGGCCATCTCATACTGTCCTGTGAACAATGGAAGCAACATGTCACCTGTAATGTCATAGAACCCAGCTATCATCTCCACTGCTTTACAGCTCCATCAACAACTTCTACATAGACCAGCACCTTGACCCATTGCTTCCATTTTCATTACCACCTGTAATACCTCAAATCATTTCCTTCCACTGCCTTTTCCATTCACTGTGTAAGTCACCTGCAATCAACCCATACAGCGCCTAAGGGCCATTTGTATATCATAATCATTCTCAACTGCAACCTTGGCCAATGCACAACTCATTCATCTTCCTGATCTACTTTACATCTCCAGTTGTACTCTCTTTCACCACAGTTCAAGCTTTCCCAACATCACTACATCCCTGTAATCATATATACCTCCATTCCTTCGAATATATAGATGTAATTACACCAGAACAAACACTTCCACCTGATTCAAACACCATCACATTCTTTATTCAGTAACACAACAACTTCATGAATTATGAAGCTCCAAGCTTCAGTAGCTCAATCCACCAGTTTATGCACCTACACTGTAGCAACTTTATTCCCATCCATCTCAGGCATAACAGGATTTAGTTCAAGTGTCCCTTTGCATCTGTTACACAACCAATACAATCACCAAAACCCATTTTCTTGTCTACATTCCAAGCCTGCATAGTACCTACACAAATTCACCCATAAATCGATCCAAACTTAAATCTGAGTTGAACCCACCTTCTCTTTCGATCAATGAAATCACAAACCCTAATTAATTCATCACAAACTGCCAGCAGACTCCCTTTCCGATTCATCATCGTTAATCGGTCAACAGCAAAGATCTAGCTGCAAATATCAACTCTCTTATACACAGATCAAGCCCATAATCAACAGAAACAACTACATCTTCATCAATCTCCTCCTTCTTTCCTTCCTCTCTCAATTTCATCCCTTAAATCCCTGAATCTCTCGATTTGCTCTCGGACAGAGTAACAGAAGCCGATGTTTCTTTCTTCTTAATTTCAGGGTTGGATACAAAATGAGAAAATGAGAATGATTGAACAACTCTCGATATTTGCGCCCCACATATGCATCCACCCAGGATATCTACACCTAAACATGAATGATAAGGGACACCCAGATGTCAACCCCTTAACCTTGACTGGACTTTGTTTAGTATTCCTCCAAAGAGCTTCCCCTTAACCAGTACCGAACTCCAGATAGTGTTCTTCCCTAAAATGACAATTGCGCCCCTTTATGCTCCAAATGAATTCTCTTCCACCAGCTGCAGCCGCCTCTTGCATCTCAAATCCACTTCTTCTCTTCAATGTCTTAACATCATTAAAGCCGCCATGCTTTTCAGACATAATTTGCATCACTAAAGTTGGCATACTTTTTAGACAGAGATGAAGAAATAAAAGCAAATAATGAGACACAATCCGCCTCTAACGCTTTTGCCATGTTTCCTCTTCTTTTGATCCAAATGACTCCAAGGTACCTAAAAGGCATAAAACATAAGATACATAATTTACTAGAAAACTAGCAGAGAAAGCATAAATAATAAGGTGTTTTAGACACCTATCAGTGGTCCGTAGATCATTTTAATTTTCATTCTTGGTTGTATCATCTCCATTTCTTGATTGAATCGACCCATCTTAGTTCTCATCTGCAATTTCCAGTGAAAATCATTACAACCTCAGTCACAGAAACTCATCAATCGAATACCTCAGATCCAGCTTCTTCAAACCCTAAATCAAACGAAACCCAACTTCAATTCGTAATCTGCTACCGATTTATTCTTTTACTGATTCAATATCAGAACCCCTTTCAATTGTTCATTCAACATCTAACCTAGCCATAAGAATCATACCTCTCCATCCATAAACATTGAATCAACAACAAAAAAATTCTTTATCTCCTCCATCTCTGATCAAAGTTTCTTAATTATGGGTTCGATTTGTGGAATTGGTGTTGCTGATGCTAGAAATCAAGATGAATGGTGAACTGCAGTTAGGGTTTGAACAAGAAATTGGAGATGGAGATTTTGACTGAACTGTAGGTGGAATTAATTATAGAAAAGAATGAATTGAAATGGGTGATGTCGTCTGAGTAGAGAAGAACTAAAGGGTTCTGTATGTGATTCGAATGCTTAGATTATTGGAAGAAGAAATGTTAAGTGGGTTGAGAAGGTTGTGAAATGAAAAGTATGATTGTCTGTGTTGGTGGTGTGTGGTCTGGTATAACTTGTGACGGTGGTAATGAAGCTGTAATATGGGAGATGGCTTGTACTTAGACTGATAATGGAGTTTTCCGTGGTGATTGTATTGGATAAACATGGCAGAATGGAGAAATCAGTTGCAGCTGTAATTGAAACAAACAAGGTGGTGGATGGAAGCCAAGAATGGACTTAGATGAGTCTGTTGCTGAACTAAAGCTGAGTGCTAGCCATGGTCAAATATGTGCGAGAATGGAATGCTGCTGTTACATGGTATTAACTTGATGCAGAGAATGAGATGGATATGAAATCGGCAGTAGGTGCTTGGTTGTGTTCATGGGGTTTGTTCATGACTATTCTTATTAACGAGGTTAGATTTATCTTTTTATATATTTTTGTTAATTTTTGTTCACATTAAATTCCTCAATTATAAGATCCTAATTTTGAATTTTTGTTTCTGCTTGCTTACAGGCTATATTTCGCGACATTGGAAAACCTATCATTAAGAATCTGTGTACTGAGTAGTCAACAAATGATTGTTCCTATAATGATGCAAGTTGCAACTTGCATCTAGCAAAGTTTATACCATTAGAGATATTCCTTGTGCAACCTATGATCTGTAAGTGTCTCTGTATGCTTGTATTTCTCTATTATTTGATAGTCGTCTCTGTACTAAAAGTCTAAAATGATTTCTTTCTACTTGATTAAAATGGATGTTTTGTCCATGGATACTACTACAAATCATTGTCATCATTATCAATCTTCACAATCTCTTTCCATTTAACAAGTATGTATTGAATTTTATACTACGTTGTTTGCTTGTTTTGAAACAGGATGATTGGTTCCAATGATGCTTCAATATGTAAGGTACCTTTTATAATTATGAAATCTATGTTTCTTATGATTTGAAAAATATACTAGTGTCTGGATGCTTGCATTGGATTGATGGAAGAACCAATGGATCAAATCACAAATTCTTTCTCTCAGCACAATATGTTGTTCCAACATCTGAACTAGAAGCGATAATGGTGATTACATATCTTTACTCTTACCTTTGCTTCTCTATGTAACTATCTTTATGTTTGGATTCTGCTTCAGTTACTTATTTGATTTTTCATTTGGTTTTACGTTTTGCAGCCTTGAAAAAATATGAGACACAACAGACCCATCGACCCCTAACTGGATCCTTAAGAGAACTGATCAGGTTTATTTTAAACCTTGTCTTCCTGCCTCGTTATTCATTTATGTACTTCATAATTTATACTTTCGTTTTTGGACTATGTTTTCGGGAGTTTCTCCCTTGGTGTCTCGAAGTATTCCTGAAAGTCTCACCTACTTGGCTCGAAATCATCCAAATGCGGCAAAGCTTTTGCTCCAGCTCGAGCTGCCTCATTCTCCTGCAAGAGAGTCGCATTGATCAGGTGTGTAGAAAATTTGTGATGGTTATGGAAGAGGATGATATACAGCATCAGGAAGGGGATGTGTCGATTGTATTGCTTTTGAGTTTGTTGAATCTTCCACTTTATTTGAGGAGTATTGCTCATCTTGAACAAGTAAGCAAGCTTCTGCATTTTGCTAATACCATTGAAATCCCCTAGATATAATTACTGATAATCCATGTTGTCTTTCTTCAATTTGTTTTTCAGTTGCTAAATTTATTGAAAGTTGTCATTGATAATGATGAAAGTAGCTCCAACATGTCTAATACGACAAAAGTATCGCCTACTTAGCATCCGTCTGGCCCTGAAATAGTAGCTGCTGATGCGGGCTATGCCAACCAAAAGTGAAACCTATAAACCTTACACATATTCTCATGAAAATAAAGAATGTGACGTTCACTGTGTACTACATGGCCTACCACAAGCTGAACTCAGGATTTTATGCTCTTTGCTTGCACGTGATGGGTATGATCTAACTCTTGATTCCATTTATTTTATGGGAACCTGCATATACTTTCCTCATCTTCCCATTACTTATAACACTTTTTTTTTGGTATTGCGATTTATAAAACAATGCTTATGCTCTTGCCGGTGAGGTTTTAAAGAAGTCGGTGGCTATTGCTCCAACTTGTTGCCATTTATTTATCAGAGAGTTAGCAACTTCAGTGGAAAACCTTTCTAGACCTGCCATTGGTGAATTGCAAGTATTAGGAGAAGAAAAAATGATAATTTTTAGCTTAAATTCCAATGATGGTACTGCAATCCTGAGGGTTCTACAAGCACTAAGCTCTCTTGTTGCATGCTTGCAAGAGAAGGAGAAAGATCTGAAGGAAAAGATCAGACTGATACTCAAACTCAGGTGCGGGGACAAATTCAGTTTCCGAATCTCTTATGGTTGTAGTTCATTTGCATAAGCAAGATATAAAGCTACTCGGATACTGCTCTTGCTTTATTCCCTGTATCCAGAAGCTTTTTCACCCACGACAGCAAGTTCAGTATCCCTATTTCCTGCGGGTACCTAGAATGTGTTGCCATATATTGAATTGTTCTTTGTAACATGTGAGAATTTTGATCCTTTACAAGTTGGAGCCAGTAATGACCTCTCTGCTGCTGGGAATTCTGCAACTGAAGAGGCCACAACTTCCTTCGGACAACAGAGGACAACTTCGATTTCCAATGCAAAAGGTGATGAGAAAAATGCTGCATTTGTGAAGTTCTCATAAATGAACAACTCAAGAGACTTGTTCTTTCTTTGTTTATGTGTTGGAATGATATTTTGAATGAATCATTTTAATTTTTTACATTTGAATGAATGCTGGTATATTTTGAACGCTGTGACCAATTTCATTTTTTTTTTTCACAAATGAAAAATAACCACAACTGCTATAGAAAGTTGTCAAGAAAATGACTTACAATTCAAACCAAAGTTGTCAAAGAAATGACATACAACTCTTCGCAAAGTTGTCAAAGTTCACACACAAATGTAATCATAGTTGTTAAGGAATTCACATACAACTCTAACATAGTTGTCAAGGAATTCACATACAACTCTAACCATAGTTGTAACCGAATTTTCTACAATCCCAACAACTGTAGTGTATGAGTTATTTTTACAACCAAAGTAAGAGTTGTGTTAGGCATAAATAAGAAATTTTGAAAGACATTCACAACTGAAAAAAGCATGGTATATAATGGAACGACAACCGTGAATTGAGGACTTTTTACAACCCCCCCCCCCTTGTGCAACTATCAATATCCATTGTCGTATATCATATGACAACTATTTTATTGTATAGTTGATCGATGTTTTTCCCGTAGTGCGCGCCTATGTCGCATGCCTTGATAGGAAGTATGAGCATCCAAGTAATGAAATGCAACTAGCCTCATCAAGTATGGCCACAATCATCTCTTATGTCGAGCTACCGAGCCAGATGATATGAGAGGCCAAAGTGTTGGAATCATCTCTAAATTAGATGATATGAGGCCAACGTGTTGGACCGACAATGCGGCAACTCATTTCGGCTGCCTACGTACCCTTCCCTACTCTAAAGGGATCAAGCACGGACCGTAGTTCATCCTCGAAGGGACAAGAAACTTAATCCAACTCGTTTTCTAGGCCGTGGCCAAGCAATAACGGTAATGGCCTAGTCCGTATAGGCCGTTCCGTAAAAATGCATCCAAGTGATATATGTTTGGTCCGCAATATGGCATAACAATGCCTAATCATCAAATGCCATCTTCGCGAGACTACGCAACTATAAATGAGCCTTAGGCATCATTTATACTCTTCTGGCTAAGCTATGAAGCTTACTTGGTGCATAGTCCGCATATGCACCATCAACCAACTACCCCTCCCTATATATGTAAAAATGACATTTTTACATATTAAATTGGGGGACCAAAAATCATTCATCAACTCCGCAGGCCTTGATGGCCGCACCTTACCACCCTGGCCAACACCGATGTCCGGCCATATTGGTCGTCCACTGCCAACCCGATGTCCGTCCATGTTTTTCGTTCGATGCAAACCCGATATCCGGACATGTTGGCCGTCTGATTCCAATCCGATTTCCGGCCATGTCGGCTGCCTGCTGCCAACCCCATGTCCGGCCATGTTGGCCGAACATTGTCAACGCATTTACCAAGGGCCAATGTTCATTTTCCTTCGTAACGGAAGCTTTGGATGAAGCTTCATCTCGGGCCATGGCGCACCTTTTAACATGCGCCATGCTAAAAACACAGGGAGTTACACCTTTGGTAGCTATTATTGGTATAAATCCATGCGAAATAGATTGATTCTACCATGTAAAGACAAATCATCTTGTATGTGCATTACGAGTTTGTCTTGATACCTAGGAAACTTCTTATGAGAATTTATTCTTGTTTTTGAGAAGGATTACTAGAGTTTGGAATAACAATTATTGTGATTTCACATAGCTATGTCCAACATTTTCATATTGCAATGTTTTTAGATTTATTCTAAAGCTGATTTGGAAGAATATTTTTGCAGTATTAATCTTTATGGTTTCATATATTGCAATATTGTTATGGGATATGTGTTTGCGTCTGTGAACTTGATTGTCCTATATTTTGTCAAAAGTAAAGTCGTTCATAAGTTGATATGCATATATTGATAAAAGAATGAATTGAATTTTCACTAATACAAAAGTTAAGCCTATTATGTCAATTTTTGATGGAAGATAGGTTAAAATCTATTGTTTTCAAGGATTATGTCTATTGTAAGTCATTGTGCAAATGGTGATGGACAATAGAATGAATCCTTGTTTATTCCGCAGTACTTGATCTTCCCTAATCTATTTTAATGTATTACTGTGAGGCTCCGTAATGTGTCTTATGTTGAGCACTAAACAACCAAGTTGATTATTTTTATGATTATCTTTGTTGTTGTTCCGCAAGGTACTTTATGTCGAGCATATTGAACAACATTAATGATCCTGTTTGGTTATTTAGTTATGACTCCATAAGTTTACTTGAGTTGAGCATATTTGGTTAAATTAATTATGAGTTCCCTTATGGTTAATTTAATTAAATATTTTTGGATTCAAATTCATACTTGTATATGATTTGTTATGTCCAAAGAAATCCTTTTTTTCTTTTGAAATTAAGGTCACTCTTGTTGTTCCTTAGGGAATGACATTTAATGGGGGAGAGTTCTTTTGAACTTGTGCTTAATTGACAAATCTTTGTGGGGAGTGCGGTTGTGGAATATTATAGGGGTTGTCTTGTATCTTTATAGACTCCTTGACGAATGTATTTAGTTTCGGCTTTATGATTGCATCTAAATAAGATGATATATTCTTACCTTTGGTCACGAAACGTCTCTTACGGAAATTTCATTAGGATCCCGTTCTTGTACCTTTACCAATTTTATTGACAAAAAGGGGGAGAATTAATATGTAGTTCATACTACAAATACATATGGTTTTTGGATCATTATGTAAGGGGGAGTGGTTTCCATGTGAGATGGAGTATTGACTAAGGGGGAGTGACATATCACCATAGTATTATTGTTGAAGTAGTGATGCAATTGGACTTTGACGCTGTGTAATGATACTATGAAACTGTATAGCAATGATTGAGAACTCTTGTTTTCTCGTTGTTATAGCTATGGATTTTCAACAACGATGATGCTAAACTTACAACCTTTGGGATCATTGGAGTACTTGGAAGTGACGAAGATTTCGAGTAATATTGAAGATTAGACATGTGGAATAGGAGGTACAAAGTTTATTTACATATTATTTATATTCCATATGTAATGATAGTTTTTTCACTAAAATTGACAAAGGGGGAGATTGTTAGAGCATTTCTCGGTCGAACTCACATGCGTTGCTATCTCAAGCATGTTTTTCAATGTTAGTGATCAAAACTTTAAAATTTTGAATTCTATTCTACTATAGATAAGGTCTCGGACTAGGATAGAGAGTGTATGAAAAGCGGGGGTCTAAAAACAACACCCAATATTTCGTTTGTCAATCTGAATAGACAAACTCCAATATACTTTCTAGAGAATCAACTAGACAGTCAGACTCAATATAGAGTAAAGTATATCAAAGAGTTTAATATCTCTACTTCAACACAATCAAAGTTAAACAGAAGCAAGTTCGTAAACCTGATTTTAATGTGAAGCTCTTGAGACAAAGTCTTTTTTTTTTAATCACAACCTATTCAATATCCACTGTGTATAAACCTATTTAAGCAACAATCACTAAAGGAATATTTCAACACAGTATCCACTTGAAATAGGGTTAGTCCAGACTAGTCTAACAATGTGAAGATAACAAAATCAATTGTTCAAGTATCAATCAATTCACTCAACAACCCTAAGGTCGGATACAAGAACTGATTGATCTTAACGTACAACTTGTGATATTTCTATTATATAAATAAAATATAATGCGAAAAAGAAATAACACAAACACCAGATTTTGTTAACGAGGAAACCGCAAATGTAGAAAAATCCCGAGACCTAGTCCAGAATAAACACACACTGATTATAAGTTGTTACACCAATTTCCTACTACCTATTCGGACTAGATATAATACCTTCTTCAGTTGTATTCTTATAGAACTCCTAGAAGAACACCGATTCTCTTTAGGAACTCTTCACACAATTCTTCTAGCAGAACCAAAATCTCTCTTTAGAAGATACAACAACATGATTGATATGATTTAATATTTTGTTTGCACAAAACACAAGTTTGATTTCCCTTTAGATATAAATCAAGGCTTTGGAAATCTTGTAGATTAGGGTTTTAACTTACAATCAGTATGCGTACTCATAAGAAGTCCGTGAACCTGATTTTCGTAAGTGAACTTGGGTGATTCCAAAGATCAATTTCCAAGTTAAGAAAACCCTTATATTTCTACCACAAGAACAACTAGATAAATCTAGAGATATCTTGTTTAAAACTTCTCAAGGATTTTTACGAGATGCATCAAAAGAAGTTTTTCTTTCTAGTCTCCGATTTCGACTAACAAGTGTTGGTATACGATCGGAAACTGAAATCTATCAAAACCTAGGGTTTATGATCAACAACTCTTGAATGGTTTTATATATCAGAAGATAAAACCTTAGACTAGACAAGAGGTGAAAAACTTAGATTAAAAGTTGTATAATCAATCACGAAGATTAATCCAACTCGGCTTTGTGATCCCCAATACAAAGACTTTTATCTCACTCTTGTTCACGAAGAACAGAAGACGTGGAAAACAACCTGCAGAGCTTACGCTAATTTTCCAAAGGGGATAAAAAACTTGTAAACTCACGAACTCAATATTTATCGTGAAACATAGCTTGAAAACTAAGCAAAGATATTTTCCTTTTTCAAGACTCTCCTAATTTTGGGAGTCTTTCCTAAGTTACAACTCTTGCCAAAATAATTAAATAGCAAATATTGTATTTATGTGGATAAATCACATTTTAACTTAGGAAGGAATCACAAGCACTTTAATATGGTAACCAAAAGTGTTTGGACCAATAGCTAACTTGCCTAGATGAGGAAACATCACCAACATGACCAAAAATGCCTTTTAGTCACGTACTGGGCCCAAGTTCGCGGACCAAGTTCGCTGACTCAAAGGCCCATGGAATATTTCCTACCAATGAACTTAAATCACTCATAACTTGATTGTTACAACTCGGAATTGAGTGATTCTTGGCTCATTGGATTCGCAAGCTCATTCACTATAACATGAGATCCTTTCCATGGGAAAAGGTTATTGTCACAAATGTCGTGGCTCAAATAACCTCAAGTATATATACATAAATGTACATTTACCGTCATCAGAATTGTTCCATAGAGTGAGCATATATGTTGATAGATTAGAAAGGTAGAATTGAACAAGAATCCAAATGAAATCAATCACATACCTTTGTTTATGAAGTACTTATTGATGTCTTATTGTATTCTTCAACCTCCAATCTTCAACCTTTAAGGATAACTTCAATTCACCTTCTTAGACCTAATCAAATCAAGAATGCATTTTGGTAACTAAAATTAACAACTAACTTGACATACCAACGATAGTGGGTTCAATCGATCTATGCTCTAACAATGTCCCCCTTTGTCAATTTTAGTGACAAAACCATTTTACATATGGTTTTAACTTATTAAAATCAAAATCGACAATCTTGATTTCCTTGGTTCTTCAACTCTACGTGTGTTCATCCTGTACTCGTTGAAGATCCATCATAGTATTATTACACAGCATCAAAGTTTCATTGTATCACAACTTTGACAATAATACTACGGTGATATGCATCACTCCCCCTTAGTCAATACTCCATCTCAACCTGAAAACCATTCCTCCTTACATAATGATCCGTAAACCATATGTGTTTGTAGTATGAACTACACATTAATTCTCCTCCTTTTTGTCAATATAAATTGGCAAAGGTACGAAAACTAGTGGGATCCTCATGAAATTTTCACAGAGACATTTCATGACCAAAAGAAAGAAACATATCAACTTTGTTTAGACGATATCACATAGTCGAAACTTAGTGTCTTCATCAAGGAGTTTATTAAGATACAAGTTAACCCCTACATGTTCCACAACCGCTTCTCTCCTCAAAGATATAACAATTAAGCACAAGTTCATTGAGAAACTCTCCCATATAAAATGTCATTCCCGAATGAACAACAAGTGACCTTTCTCTAGGAAGAAGGATTTATATAATAGATTTTAGAAATCCTACAAGGAAATACGATTTAAGAACCAATCATTGAAAGTCTCTCATGAGATTGTGTTACTAAAATATTAGAACTGTCTCATGGTAATAAAACCAACATCCATGCCTTTGATTATTTCTTCTAACCTTAAAAATTTCAATCACAAATCAATTTAGGTAATTACGAATCATACGCGTGGTATGAGCACTTTCATATCATCCTTATTATTCTTCACCATAACTAGTTCAAATGACTCAAATGAACTAGTTACAGAGTTGTTCAATTGCTATGAGATCTCATGTACTATACAGACACAATTGAATAAAAAAAGATGCGATTCACTCGAATCGATTCATGAACTATAAAGCCACGGTTTGCAATATCATTCCTTAGATAATTTAGATAAGTTCACGGACAACGTTTTCAGACATAAACTCTTGAGTTCGAGGACTCAAGATAACCGGTTGAAGTTATAAACTCCAGCAGAAATTCTCGGGTTTGAGAGATTCCGTCAGTTCATGGACTGGGTTTGCGGACTTCACATGAGCTACAACTTCAGCAAAAATTCTCGGGTTCGAGAACTACGCCAGTTCGCGGACTGAGTTGCTGCTCACGTTCCGGTTCCACTTGATCAACAAAGTTCGCAAACTTCGGTTCAAGTGCTAAGGACTTATACATATATGTGTTTCCACAATAATGTTTATGTCCCCCAATGGTTATATAGTCTAAAATCTCATTTCAATCATCGAAACATTCTCAGAGGGCATTATATAGTTGTTATTCACAAACTATTTTTCGTCAGAGCGATTTCCAAAATGATTGAAACATAACATGACTTTCGTCACTAGGCAAAGATGAACTCGTCTAAAGAGAAAGTTTACCAACATAATTTGTGCGCCCCAATTCTTTTGCAATCCTCACCGTATTTATAAGGGCTTTTTGGTGAGGATGCACTTTCAACACAATTAGGTTGTGTTGAGGTGAACAAAATCTTGCTCACCATAGGTATTTGAAACAAAATCATGCAAGGACTCTAGGAATTTAAGAACTCCCTTGAAACTTTCAATAATTGTTTCATACCTTTTTAAGATGTTATCCCTTGTCAAACTCTTGTCTAGGAGATATTTCTTACTTGTTGCTTTGTTTATCTTCTTTGGTACCCATTTCTGAGTAACTTTTGGAGCAACGTATTTATTTTTCTCCCCAATGTAAGTTATGAAACTTCTTCAGGGGAATACTAGAAGAACTGATTTTACGAGACTCAGCTTTTCTCCAGTTTGGAATATCAGATCTTGTCTTCTTAACAGAATCAGATCTACATTTATCTCGTTTAAGAAATCTGCAATTCCTTTGTAAGTGACCTGGTTTTCCACAATAAAGCAATGTTTAGTGTAATGAAAAAAGTTATGTTTAGTGTTACTTGAATGTGTATGTGCTTTCTTTGGAACTTGACATGATTTCCTCTGTTCGTTATCAGCAGTTGATCGAGATACTTTATTTTTGTCAACCGTGGAAGGTTTTGATTGAGTATGATGACCCACTCTAAGACCATGATGACCCACTCTAAGCATATATTATCGTACAGTTACAACCTAAGCATGGAAAAATGCATATATCACTAAGACCATGATGACCTACTGTAGATGGTGGATTTTAAACAAAGGCTAAAATCATAAACTCATGATTGTACGGACCGCCGGTTCAGCAATCGCTTGTGAGTATTGAGACACGGGTCACTCATCGAATTCTCAACGGAGAGTGCTTTCTTTCAGAGTACATGTAGATGTGCATTCAACGTATAGACAACGGCATAATCTCATGAATACTGAATACTTTTAGTCATTTCTATATAGTATCACGGGATGGACGGCTCTACGGGGCAATATCGTCTTCAGGAACAAACAACGAGTTTAACCTGACTATATAAAGGATATGGCTTAACGGCAAGTTATGTCAGGATAATTAATGCTCCTATCGTAGTCAGTTTATTCTTCTAGGCATAGACCCATGAGGTTAATTATCCCTTCATTGCACCGATTCCATAGTCGAATCAACGACGATCCCACGGAATGGAAATATCATTGCTCTGATTCCGTGGTCGAATCAACGATCCCACGGAATGGCAATATCATTGCTCCGATTCTGTGGTCGAATCAACGACGGTCCCACGGAATGGAAATATCATTTCTCCGATTCCGTGGTCGAATCAACGACGATCCCACGGAATGGAAATATCATTGCTCCGATTATGTGGTCGAATCAACGACGATCCCATGGAATGGCAATATCATTGCTCCGATTCCGTGGTCGAATCAACGACGATCCCACGAGATGTCAATATCATTTCTCCGATTCCGTGGTCAAATCAACGACGATCCCACGGGATGGAAATATCATTGCTCCGATTCCGTGGTCGAATCAATATCATTGCTCCGATTCATTAGTGATCCCGATCCTGGAATGTCAATATCATTGCTCCGATTCCGTGGTCGAATCAACGACGATCCCATGGAATGGCAATATCATTTCTCCTATTCCATGGTCGAATCAACGTCGATCCTGTGGAATGGCAACGATCACTCATTGTTCTGAGTTCGTAGTCGAATCTTTAGATGATCCTATGAATTAACAGTAAACATCTATCCGTTTTATTACTCATTTCATGGATTATTCTCTATTGAATTTCATGAATTAGTAATAAATAGTTAACGACCGGGCATCAGAGCTACCTCTGAGTAAACCCTGTTTCAAATGGTGCAAGTGTATTCAACGATGATGCATTAACAATCACCGCACGAACGAGTATTTCAAAATACGACGAAACGATGAACCTATGCAAAATAGGGAAGAAAATAATAAATAATTAAAAATATTTGACCAAGGCGTTAGGACACGGACACACGATCAACTCATCGTGTCACGGTCATGTCCACGGTAATTCTATATTTTTAATACACTTTTATTATTTTTTCATGATTTGATAAAATTCTCTCGTTTGATCAAATCTCCGTCTTGAGGAAATTCTTCGGATTCGTAGTACTTCTATGAGTCCGTCAAAAATAATTAAGGAGGGTGTGTGGGGCGTGACCATTGGCCGACCGGCCATGCCTTGGTCCCAGCCGGCCCACACCTCACGGTCCTTATTATCTTATTTATTATTATTTTTCTCTAATTTCATGAAAAACTCCTTGATTTCATGGTATTTTCTCAAAATTCCTTTAAATCATCAAAAATAATAATAAAATAAAATAAATTATGAAAAACTCGTGGGACCGGGCCTTGGCCGGCCGGCCATGCCCTAGCCGGTCCCACACGCCCTGTTTTATTTATTTTATTATTAATTATCTTATTTTTCCTTGATTTCATGGTATTTTTCCTCAAAATTTCTTCAAATCATCAAAAATACCCAAAAAACTATTTAAAAATTATTAAAATTCGTGGGATTGGGTCACGACCGGTCGGTCACGCCTCCATGGTCCCACACGACCGAATTTTATTGTTTTAATATTTTTCAAAGACCATGAACTCATGGAAACTCCTTCAATTCATGAAAACTCTCTAAATTTCTCAAAATTCTCAAAATTCATGAATCCTTCATAAAATCATCAAAATATGTAAAACTAAGGAAGAGACACCACGGGACCGTGGTCATAACTGGCCGACCGTGCTTTGACCACCGGCGTCCCAGTCTCACAATTCCTTATTTTATAAATATTTTCCATCGTCTCATGGTGTTTCCTTCGTCTCATGGAAATTCTTTGATTTTAATAAAACTCATTCGTTTTATCGTGGGACAGGCCCCTTAAATATTTCCTGAATTTTACTTTCGAGCTGTTTTCACCTCCCGAACGAGCTCAAAACCTAAAACTTCCCGTGTTAGGAGATAGGAAATTCTTTTCCGTATGGAATGAAGGGGCGGACCATCAAAAACCGAGTCCGTATGAGAATTCTACATCAATTCTAGTAAAGGACGTTAATTAGGGTTTGGGGGTTGCTCAAGCGACCAACAGTTGGTCACGTGATCACTGTGACCGGTCCACACTTCATGATTCCCTCACTTTTCATTATTTTCCCTCGTTCGATGAAGTTTTGACGGTTTTATCAAAAAACTCTGATTTTTTCATATTTTCTCAAATGGTCGCTCAAACGTGCACCAGAATATATCAAAATTCTCAAGACTGAGACGCGGACACCTTAGGGACACAAGCACATTATCTTGACCGACCAAGATTAGATCTTCGGCTCACGGAAGCCAATCCCATCGATTTTCATAGTTTTGACCTAATTTGCAGAATTGCTCGTATTAGGTCCAAAACTTCCAAACACTTTGGATTTTTCATGAAGTGACCATCAGACGGTCACGGGACAACCCATGGCCGGCTCCATGAATCTATGGTCGGTCCATCACTCTTCCATAATTAATTAGGTTTTCATACCTAAGTCTCAGACGAGCATTTTGAATAATGATTGAACCAACATTTAATCATTCTTTCACCAACAAATCATGAACTCTTCGTGAATTCATCATATTTGCTCACGTGAGCATATGGACACTACATGGTTGATCCACGGTCTCATGTAGCTTCTCCTCATTCGTCCCATGGTTAAAACTTCTGACCATGAATTGATCGTCAATCGGTTAAATTAGGGTTTATGAGTTCAAGGACCATGCTTCCGGACTCTAACCTTAATAATTCTACGACAACCTCATGGTCATGAATTAATATTAATAATTCTACGACGACCTCATGGTCATGAATTAATATTAATAATTCTACGACGACCTCATGGTCATGAATTAATATTTCTACGGTGACCTCATGGTCATGAACTTTATTAATTATGCTAGGTTCAACGACCAGCACTTTAATTAATATTCTTGGCACACTGCCAATCATTCATGAGAAACACATGCTCAGACGGTTAAATATTCAACAAATCATCACGAGAGAAACACTTTCTCAGATGATCAATATTTTCCCGAGTTAAGGAATATCGGTTCAACAATCCACCAATATTCAATAATCCATTGAATGAGCAATACTTGCTCACTTCATCATAAGAATTATACCTCTGTCTCATGACATGTTCAATTCGTGGGTGGTTCCAGAATATCTTGTTCGACTCAGCAACCACGTGGACTTATTGTCCTATCAAACCACGAAATCATCAATTGACTAACAAACCACGAACCGATCAATCGTTTCACTTGGGGGGATATCACTTAGGGTTTTGGTCTGGCGGTATATGGCATGTGTGTTCAAATACACGATGGAATATGAGCAAGTCGTGCAATCAGTTGAAGGAATTCACGAGGTAGTGGGTGGAAAGTCGACCAAGTCTTTACACGTTGGAAAACTAGTTTCGAACACGATTTCCACTTCTCCACTACTTGATTCCATCAACTGTCACACTTCATGGGATCATGGTGTCTATAATTCTAGCAATATAAATAAGTCCCTGAATCATGATTGAAAAGGCATAGAGAATCGAAAATAGAACGAATACACAGAATACTCAGAGTAAGAATCTCACGTCTCTTCGACAACACGAGATCATCAAACTCATCAATTGAGCAATTTCTTCACAATCGTTTAACTTAAATCACTTAGAACTTATCATATTCAGAATTCACACATCCACAATCCTTGAATCACCATCGATTCCACACATTTCTCAGCTTCCCTCCTACAGATCAACCCATCCTCTCTTGTGACCGAATTTACTCTGGAACGGTCGTTGTCTCGATTTAGGCCGGAGTACTACAGATTGATCTCTAGAATCTAAGCACCCTCTTTGCAGCGGTGCATATGTATGAGGATTAGTATTTTGCCTGGTTCGAGGAACCTCCTCCGCACGGTAGTCTCCACAATCCCATAAAACCAGCAGATCGTTTTTCCCCATCCACAGATTGGCGACCACAGTGGGAGATCATTCTCTCGGTTGCAATTTCAATTCTCACAAGATTGTTGGTCTTAGGATTAACTCAACTACTTCAAACTCGATCCAGAATTCTTCAAACGGGAATGTTCCTCCTTCTAACACTACGTCTGGCGGTACATAAGATGGAAGAGCCCCAATTCTAACCGAATTGGCACGAGACCTAGAGATCCACGCCAGGAACATGGATCTTATGAAGAACACAATGAATCACATACTCGATTTCCTCATCAAGCTAACGTCCGAGTTAGGAAGAATCTCCACCCCAGAAGTCCCAACGTCGGGGACTGAATCATCACCTGATCCTCAAATCAACAGCTTCACAACATATGAGAAGCCAATAGAACAAGAGGTCACTCATTTGATCGATAAATTGTGCGAACTTCTACACTTCTCCAGGAATCAGTGCACAAACACGTTTGCTACACTTAATCATATATCATCCAGCGTGCTGATAGCACTACCAACCCGATCAATCGAAGGAGTCTCCTTGGTCTCTAATCTCTCAATCGACAGCATATCTTTTGGAGAAGAAGATCGCGTTATTTTTCACTAGCTTCATCAAAGGCACCACTACTGACGATCTCGAAACTATCAACATCAAGACGGGACTGACTCCACTACTGACGATCTTGAAACTATCAACATCGGGACTGAGCAAGATCCAAGGCCAATCCTGATCAGTTCAGCACTATCACCGGAGGAGCGAACCGATCTAATAAGACTACTAAGAGAATATCAGGATGTCTTTGCTTGGACGTATGAGGAAATTCCAGGTCTGGACGACAAGCTCGTCACCCATCACCTACACATCGTTCCCGGTTCCAAAGCTGTCAAACAACCACCCAGACAGTTTAGGCACGAAAGCGAAGAACAAATCAAGGTGGAGATCTAGAAATTGTTAGTAGCAGGGTTCATCAAGCCTATTCTTCACCCGACATGGCTAGCAAATGTAGTACCTGTAAAAAAAATGGTCAAATCAGATGTTGTGTCGACTTCAGGAACTTGAATAAATGTTGTCTGAAAGACGATTTACAGCTACCCAACATTGATATGCTCGTCGACGCAACCAGCGATCATGGCATGTTCTCATTCTTGGACGGCTACATCGGATGCAACCAGATCAAGGTGTATGAACATGACGCCAACAAAACTTCATTCCGTACTCCTATCGGGAATTTCTACTACACGGTGATGCCCTTTGGACTAAAAAATGCAGGTGCTACTTATCAACGAGCCATGACCGCCATATTCCATGACATGATGCACAAGCAGGTGGAAGACTATGTCGATAACGTGGTGGTAAAATCGAAGACTCGAGCGTCTCATATGGAAGTTCTCAAGAAGATGTTTGAAAGATGAAGAGAATACAAACTGAAAATGAATCCTCTAAAGTGCGCATTCGGTGTCTCTTATGGGAAATTTCTAGGATTCATGGTCACGGCTGAAGGGATCGAAGTCGATCCAGATAAAGCAAAAGCTATTACTACCATGTCTCCTCCACGTACCGTGAAAGAATTACAGAGTTTCATGGGCAAGGTAAATTATATTCGACGCTTCATCCCTGGATTAGCTCAACTCATCGCTTCATTCACGCCACTGCTGAAGAAAGGAGCAATCTTCACCTGGACAGCTGTCCAACAAGAAGCCTTCCATAAAATACAACATATATTATTATCACCGGATGTCATGAGGTCTCAAGTACATGGACGAACCCTAATTCTTTACACTGCATCCAGTGATGTCGCTATTGGAGCACTCCTCGCTCAAGAAGACGACGAAGGTGTTGAACGGACGGTCTATTACTTCAGCCGCACAATGAGAGAGGCTCAACTCCGATATCCGAAATATGAAAGGGAATGCCTAGCGTTGGTACATGCGATCCAGAAGTTCAGACATTATCTTCTTTCTAACAAGGTCGTACTCATCTCCATAGTTGATCCCATAAAGTTCTTGCTATCCAAGCCAGCATTGATTGGAAGACCAGCGAAGTGTCTACTTCAGATGTCAGAATTCGACATAGCATGCACTCCACCTAAAGCTATCAAAGGCCAAGCAGTCGCAGACCTACTTGTTGCTTTCCTAGGAGAAGATACAACGGTACTGCATGAGGAAGTACCCGGTGAATTCCCAGACGTCTCGGTTATCAAGGAAGAAACATGGTTTTAATACTTTGATGGATCTTCCACCCCTAGTAATGACACTGGAGGAGCGGGAATAGTGATGGTGTCTCCGTCCGGTGAAGTTTTCTCACACTCATTCAAATTGGATTTCCATTGCACCAACAACTCGGCAGAATACGAAACCTTCCTCTTGGGATTATCATTAGCTAAACAAGCAGGAGAAACGCATCTTGAGATAAGAGGAGATTCAAAATTATTGGTCAACCATATGAATGGAACGTATTCTCTCAAAGAGATCACGTTAGCTCCGTTCAGAACCGAAGCTCAACGGCTGTTAACTTATTTCGCTGACGCCACGATCGTCCATACAGGGCGGACCAACAACAGGCACACCGACTTCCTATCAACCCTCGCCTCCAAGATGCAATTCGAAGGGGCAAAGAAAACAGTCATTGTACAGAGACGAACTGTGTCGTCAACTTGGCTCACTCAGGTCAAAGACATTCCAGCCAACGATTGGCGAGCACCCATCATCCATGAATTGAGCAACTCCATTTCTGAAGGTCAAGTCAGTCTCAAAGAATTGAAGAACTACTTCTTATTACATGGAGCACTGTACTATCGAAACCCAGTTGGATCCCTATCACGATGTCTCGATAACGGCGAAGCGGAAGAACAACTCAAGCTCACACATGAAGAAATATGTGGACAAACATTGGTGGTGACGCTTTACAGAAAACTTCAAAGGATGGGATACTACTGGCCATCCATGGAAGTTAAGTCAAGGGCCTTACAAGGATCCTGTTCGGACTGCCAGACACCCCCTCATCATTTGGAAGTTCTGACAACCCAACACACTGGGGAATGGAGGGAACCTTACGTCAAATACCTCCGGGATAATGAACTACCATCAGAAAAGAAGCAAGCGGTCAAACTCATTCAGAGAGCTAAGAGATTCGCTTACCTCGATGGGATATTATACCGCAAAAGCTTTGGTGGGAACTTGCTGAGATGTCTAGCCATGCATGAAATCCCTACAATCCTGAAGGAAGCGCACGAAGGGGAACACCAAGGAAAGAAGAAGTTATTTCTTCAAGTTCATGAGAAATACTACTGGATGACCATGGAAGATGATGCAACCACGCATGTGCAAATGTGTCATAAGTGCCAAACTCATGGTAACCTCATTCACACTCCTTGCCTCCCTCCCATTAAAATCGGTGAATAGTCCGTGGCCTTTCTATAGATGGGGACTAGATATCATCGGAAAAATTAATCCAGCATCTTCAAAGCAACATGAATACATCATCACTGCAACAGAGTACTTCACTAAGTGGGTAGAAGCTATCCCTCTTCGAAGCACCACCGGAGCCACGATCGCTGCCTTCATCAAAGAACACATAATATGCAGATTTGGAGTTCCCAAACATATCATCACAGATAATGGAACCCCTTTCTCCAATCAAGATGTTGAAAAGCTTCTCAATAAGTATGGAATCAAACAAATCTTCTCCACGCCATACTACCCACAAGGAAACGGTCAAGCGGAAAGTACCAACAAAACCCTGATCAGAATCATCAGTCGAACAATCCATGACAATCCTCGATCATGGCATGATCAACTACCCATGGACCTGTGGTCTTACAGAACCGCGCCAAGGAGTACGATCGGTACTTCGCCATATTCTCTCGTCTACGGATCTGATGACATACTACCAGCAGAAATCAAAATTCCTTCAGCCAGGATTGCGGCATCCAGTGGTGTACAATGGGACGAAGCTGAAATCTCCAAATCAAGAATTGCCGAACTAGACACGCTGGAGTCAAGGAGAGCCAAAGTGGAGAAATACGTGGAAGATTACAAACAGAGGATCTCCAAGGCCTACAACAAAATGGTAAGACCTCGAAAATTCCAAGTAGGAGATCTGGTATTAAAGACAGCAAAGCATATTCAACAAGACATGTCCGCTCCCAAGTTCTCACCATAATGGGAAGGACCATATGTCATCATCAAAGCAGTATCTAGCGGATACTATAAAATCCTAGTAGTCGATGGGGGAAAGGAAGGAAATATCATCAATGGAAAATGGCTCAAAGCTTACTATGCCTGATTCATAAAACAAACTACCTATTCATCATTTTTAAGCATTCCTCAAAATGTAATTTCATTCCTCCAAAGATCATACGAATGCTCATTTGTTCATTAAACTTTCAAAAATGAGCAAAAAACTATTCAAATTACGATCAGATGTTCATCTAGTCAAACACTCAGAATTATTCAAGACAACAATCACAAATGCTCACTTAGAGAAAACCATCCAACAACGGATAGTCTATGAAAGAAGCCTCATCAAGCTTCTTCTGAAAAACCTTCGTCTTTGCCTTCAAATCCTCAACGGCTTTCTCAACCCTTGCCGACTCCAAAGCCAGTATCCTCTCCTCGTTAAGTAAGACAACATTCATGGAAATCGCATCAGCATCCTTTGCCGCCTTATGAACCTTGATTATCTCAAGACGACGACGAAGCCAACTTACATTGAATCGAAGCATATCACAGTTAGAGATCATCTCATCCCATCGGCGCAGCTCATGGTTTTTGACGTCTCGCAAACGCATCTGATTCATCTCCTCAATGATTGGCAACATCCCAGCTACTGTAGTCAGAAGAGTTGGAGGAAAGCCTTTCCACGCCTCCGTGGTAGCAATGTGACCATATCTCTTCCAGATCTTGGTGTACAGAGGTACATAACATTTCGATATCACAAACCCACCGACTGCCTCATTGTCAGGGGAAGTACTAATCATTGGGTCTTCAAACGAGAGACCAGCGTTGGGGTATTCACGAGCATGGACGTTATCCACGGTCTCCACAGATCCTGCAGAATCTTCACATGCAACGTCTATTGTCCTCTTTCTCTACTCAACCTCAACCATGGTCATAGATTTTCCGCTCCTTCTTCGTCTAGCATCAACCACGACACGGACGTCCGCCTACGATGGGACATGGGAGTGATTAATCTCTTGATTCGGTGTAATAGAAAGAGTATAGGGTTACTTACAGATGATTCATCCTCGACACGATCCGATCCGTACCGGGCAGGAGTTCTAATGGTCCGCTTAGGCCTTGCATTGTGAGAAGAAACGTTCTTCTGACCACCCTACAGCAGATCACACTCTTATGATCAACAATCTCGATCAAACGAAGGATGAGAAGGAAAATAAGAGATAAATGACTTACTGATGCTAATACTTCACGTCTCTTCTACTAAGGATCAGGAGAAGGAATACTGCCGCTCGACATGACAACAAAGGGATATGTTCAAGACTTCTCTACACAACAAAATCAACTCAGGAATGGAGGAAGTATTTTCGTGGATCACCGAGTTGAGGACTTGCAGATGTATATATACATCAAACATATAGTCGTCATTCATGAATGGTCAATTCGGTTACGAGTCTCACTGAAACCTTAGACTCCCAAGATCAATACTGAATGCACGGAAAATACTGGGGACTGACCGAGTCAAAGGATAAGCCACGTGGACGCGTGTGATGATGCGTCACCGAGTCGTGATGAGTTTAGATACACGAACGTTGGTCCGTGTCATGGATTATAGGAGATTAAAGATTAACAAATGTTCATCACTCAGAAGAAGGTCTAAGACGTTTAACAACTAAAAAAAAAACACTCAAACGTTCGAGAAGGAGAAAGACAGATGTAAAGCTACTCATATTCGTCCGAGTTGCCGGATCCGTCGTCAGAATCTTCATCATCAATGTGTTTCACAGAATCCTCTTCTCCGTCATAAGCTTCATCACCACTGCCTTTCACAGAATCCTTTTCTTCAGAATCGTCAGAATCACTGGTGGGATCCGACCGACCGTAGAAGAATTCCTCATCATCCGAATCCCAATCATCCTCTACTACAAGCTCGGATTCAATTTCTTTCATTATCCTTCGATGCTCTCTTTCATACCGATCAGGTTTGATGTAGCGTTCAGGCGGCCCGCATACGAGATTCTCATCAGAAGCATCAGCATCAGAATCGAAAGGCACTCCATCCAATGATTGATGCCTCTCCTCGATTCTTTGTCTCTTACGCTGGATTCGGTATTTCTCACATTGACGAGCGTCATTATCTTTATCTTCAGCTGCCCTTTTCTTAAGTTCAGCAAAAGAGACCTTTCGTTCACTCAAGGGAACCTTAGCATGTGGTTTCGCTGCAGGAGCATCAGAATCCTCATCGGAAGAACCAGAGGAAGAAGATGAATACCAGTAATCGTACTTGCTGTTGTTGTTTTTGTTGGTCGACATATTCTGGAATCAAGAAATCAAAGAATTACTACCATGAAATAAATCAGCATCAATGAAAGGTAATTTTAAACTCTTACCTCTTTACAGTTCTACTAACGACAGTAGCTATGCCGTAAGAGTTAACACGTTTATTCGTTCTTCAAAACGTACGATGAAGAACGAATCTTTATTAATCTCCGAAACTGATTTTTCATAAAATCACAGGCGCAATATTCATAATGTGAATATTCATGCAACTGACATATGAAGTTTACATCAAATAAAGTATATCATCATATTTTGCATAATATGTGTCACGGATGCACATATTTATTTATAAAAAAAAAAACTATTTTTCCTTCGTATCGTCGTTAGTTGTCTTTAAAACGAAGGTTTATTTCAGAATATTGTGAACACTCACAATCCATGCACATGATAACGTTTTTTATTTACATAAAAGCTCATAAACAAAATTTTTATCACTGAACGCAAGTCCATCATACATATTTTCCTTCGTATCGTTGTTATTTTCTCTAAAACGAGGGTTTATGACGATTTCATGAAAATTCACATCTTTTATGATAAAACCGTGGTACACATGAAAGCTCATACACTAAGTTTTATCACTGGACCTAGGTTCATATACTAAAAAAAATCCCTCCTAAATCAGGGATTATAGTTGGTTTTCGAAACTAACGATCGAGCAAACATACGTTTTCAAAAAAAAGGCTTTTTCATAAAACCATCATTAATTATATACACGCATATATAACTTCAATATGATCAATTCATGAAGCAACTCATGGAATCAGCAACATTCAAAAAAAAAGAAGAAGAAACGTACCTGGTCGGCCGGAATTTCTCCGGCGGCGACTGGCAGCGGCGGCGGTGATCAGGTGGCGGCGGAAAATTATTTTGCTGGCGTGAACAATATGGAGAGGTAATCGAGCTCAGGTCGTGGGAAGAAAAAGAGGGATTAATTCCTTTTATACAATTTTATTTCCAAAACCTAATTCCACTAGGATTTCCTTATTTGGGCCCGACCCGCGAATCCTAACCGACCATGGGATCGTCGTCCAAATCAGCGGTTCAACACCAATTTATGCTCACCAAATATCTCCCTAACCATGACAACGAAGCCTTCATCAAGTCGTGGATCGCTCATACTCTCGAAATACGGTAATGTTTCAACTTACGACTAAGTTCAATTACTAGTATAATCTTTGGCCTGAAAATCACCATTTAATGCTGACCGAGGAACACAGCTTCCCTCAGTAAGCATGGGACTTAATGTAGATGGTGTATTTTCAACAAATTCTAAAATCGTAAACTCATGATTGTACGGACCACCGGTTCAGCAATCGCATGTGAGTATTGAGACACGGGTCTCTCATTGAATTCTCAACGGAGAGTGCTTTCTCTAAGAGTACATGTAGATGTGCAGTCAACGTCTAGACAATGGAATAATCTCATGAATACTGAATACTTTCAGTCATTTCTATATAGTATCACGGGATGGACGGCTCTACGGGGCAATATTATCTTCAGGAACAAACAACGAGTTTAACCTGACTATATAAAGGATATGGCTTAACGGCAAGTCATGTCAGGATAATTAATGCTCCTATCGTAGTCATTTTATTCTTCTAGGCATAGACCCATGAGGTTAATTATCCCTTCATTGCTCTGATTCCATGGTCGAATCAACGACGATCCCGTGGAATGGCAATAAGATTGCTCCGATTCTTTGGTCGAATCAACGACGATCCCACGGAATGGCAATATCATTTCTCCGATTCCGTGGTAGAATCAACGATCCCGCGGAATGGAAATATCATTTCTCCGATTCCGTGGTCGAATCAACGACGATCCCACGGAATGGAAATATCATTGCTCCGATTCCGTGGTCAAATCAACGACGATCCCACGGAATGGAAATATCATTGCTCCGATTCCGTGGTCGAATCAACGACGATCCCACGGAATGGAAATATCATTGCTCCGATTCCGTGGTCGAATCAACGACGATCCCACGGAATGGCAATATCATTGCTCCGATTCCGTGGTCGAATCAACGATGATCCCACGGAATGGCAATATCATTGCTCCGATTCCGTGGTCGAATCAACGACGATCCCATGGAATGGCAATATCATTGCTCCGATTCCGTGGTCGAATCGATCCAACGGAATGGAAATATCATTGCTCCGATTCCGTGGTCGAATGAACGACGATCCCATGGAATGGAAATATCATTTCTCCTATTCCATGGTCGAATCAACGTCGATCCCATGGATTGGCAACGATCACTCATTGTTCTGAGTTCGTAGTCGAATCTTTAGCTGATCATATGAATTAACAGTAAACATCTATCCGTTTTATTACTCATTTTATGGATTATTCTCTATTGAATTTCATGAATTAGTAATAAATAATTAACGACCGGGCATCGGAGCTACCTATGAGTAAACCATGTTTCAAATGGTGCAAGTGTATTCAACGATGATGCATTAACAATCACCGCACGAACGAGTATTTCAAAATACGACGAAACGATGAACCTATGCAAAATAGGGAAGAAAATAATAAATAATTAAAAATATTTGACCAAGGCGTTAGGACACGGACACACGATCAACTCATCGTGTCACGGTTAGCTCCACGGTAATTCTATATTTTTAATACACTTTTATTATTTTTCAATGATTTGATAAAATTCTCTCGTTTGATCAAATCTCCGTCTTGAGGAAATTCTTCAGATTCGTAGTACTTCTATGAGTCCGTCAAAAATAATTAAGGAGGGTGTGTGGGGCGTGACCATTGGCCGACCGGCCATGCCTTGGTCCCAGCCGGCCCACACCTCATGGTCCTTATTATCTTATTTATTATTATTTTTCTCTAATTTCATGAAAAACTCCTTGATTTCATGGTATTTTCTCAAAATTTCTTTAAATCATCAAAAATAATAATAAAATAAAATAAATTATGAAAAACTCGTGGGACCGGGCCTTGGACGGCCGGCCATGCCCTAGCCGGTCCCACACGCCCTGTTTTATTTATTTTATTATTAATTATCTTATTTTTCCTTGATTTCATGGTATTTTTCCTCAAAATTCCTTCAAATCATCAAAAATACCCAAAAAACTATTTAAAAATTATTAAAATTCGTGGGATTGGGTCACGACCGGTCAGTCATGCCTCCATGGTGCCACACGACCGAATTTTATTGTTTTAATATTTTTCAAAGACCACGAACTCATGGAAACTCTTTCAATTCATGAAAACTCTCTAAATTTATCAAATTTCTCAAAATTCATGAATCCTTCATAAAATCATCAAAATATGTAAAACTAAGGAAGAGACACCACGGGACTGTGGTCATAACTGGCCGAACGTGCTTTGACCACCGAAGTCCCAGTCTCACAATTCCTTATTTTATAAATATTTTCCATAGTCTCATGGTGTTTCCTTCGTCTCATGGAAACTCTTTGATTTTAATAAAGCTCCTTCATTTTATCGTGGGACCGGCCCCTTAAATCTTTCCTGAATTTTACTTTCGGGCAGTTTTCACCTCCCGAACGAGCTCAAAACCTAAAACTTCCCTCGTTGGGAGATAGGAAATTCTTTTCCGTATGGAATGAAGGGGCGGACCATCAAAAACCGAGTCCGTATGAGAATTCTACATCAATTCTAGTAAAGGACGTTAATTAGGGTTTGGGGGTTGCTCAAGCGACCAACAGTTGGTCACGTGATCACCGTGACCGGTCCACACTTCATGATTCCCTCATTTTTTATTATTTTCCCTTGTCCGATGAAGTTTTGACGGTTTTATCAAAAAACTCTGATTTTGTCATATTTTCTCAAATGGTCGCTCAAACGTGCACCAGAAAATATCAAAATTCTCAAGACTGAGACGCGGACACCTTAGGGACACGAGCACATTATCTTGACCGACCAAGATTAGCTCTTCGGCTCACGGAAAACAATCCCATCGATTTTCATAATTTTGACCTAATTTGCACAATTGCTCGTATTAGGTCCAAAACTTCCAAACACTTTGGATTTTTCATGAAGTGACCATCAGACGGTCACGGGACAACCCATGGCCGGCTCCATGATTCTATGGTCGGTCCATCACTCTCCCATAATTAATTAGGTTTTCACACATAAGTCTCAGATGAGCATTTTGAATAATGATTGAACCAACATTTAATCATTCTTTCACCAACAAATCATGAACTCTTCGTGAATTTATCATATTTGCTCACGTGAGCATATGGACACTACATGGTTGATCCACGGTCTCATGTAGCTGCTCCTCATTCTTCCCATGGTTAAAACTTCTGACCATGAATTGATCGTCAATCGGTTAAATTAGGGTTTCTGAGTTCAAGGACCATGCTTCCTGACTCTAACCTTAATAATTCTACGACGACCTCATGGTCATGAATTAATATTAATAATTCTACGACGACCTCATGGTCATGAATTAATATTTCTACGGTGACCTCATGGTCATGAACTTTATTAATTATGCTAGGTTCAACGACCAACACTTTAATTAATATTCTTGGCACACTGCCAATCATTCATGAGCAACACATGCTCAGACGGTCAAATATTCAACAAATCATCACGAGAGCAACACTTGCTCAAATGATCAATATTTTCCCGAGTTAAGGAATATCGGTTCAACAATCCACCAATATTCAATAATCCATCGAATGAGCAATACTTTCTCACTTCATCATAAGAATTATACCTCTGTCTCATGACACATTCAATTAGTGGGTGGTTCCAGAATATCTTGTTCGACTCAGCAACCACGTGGACTCATTGTCCCATCAAACCACGAAATCATCAATTGACTAACAAACCACGAGACGATCAATCGTGTCACTTGGGGGGATATCACTTAGGGTTTTGGTCTGGCGGTCTACGAAACGTGTGTTCAAAAACACGATGGAATGTGAGCAAGTCGTGCAATCAGTTGAAGGAATTCACAAGGTAGTGGGTGGAAAGTCCCTGAATAAGAATCATGATTGAAAAGGCAGAGAGAATCGAAAATAGAATGGATACACAGAATACTCAGAGTAAGAATCTCACGTCTCTTCGACAACACGAGATCATCAAACTCATCAATTGAGCAATTTCTTCATAATCGTTCAACTTAAATCACTTAGAACTTATCATATTCAGAATTCACACATCCACAATCCTTGAATCACCATCGATTCCACACATTTCTCAGCTTCCCTCCTACAGATCAACCTATCCTCTCTTGTGACCGAATTTACTCTGGAATGGTCGTTGTCTCGATTTAGGCCGGAGTACTACAGATTGATCTCTAGAATCTAAGCACCCCCTTTGGAGCGGTGCATCTGTGTGAGGATTAGCATTTTTCCTGGTTCGAGGAACCTCCTCCGCACGGTCGTCTCCTCAATCTCTTAAAACCAGCAGATCGTTTTTCCCCATCCACACCTACTCTAAGCATGCCCCAATTCTAAGAATATGGTCTTGGTGATATATGTTTAGTAGGGTTGTCAACGGGTCCGGGTCCTCTCGGGTAGTACATGGCCCAGAACCGGACCCGGCATATCAGCATTGTTTCCGGGTCCGGTTCCATAATGTGTTGGCCCAGAACCGGACCCGTTTAAAGTCCCGGATACCCGTCGAGTCCGGGTACCCGTTGGGTATTAAAAAAAATATTAAAAAACTATTAAAATCTTAATTTCTTTCTCTTTTTAACTTGAATATAAATTATTTTTATAAAATTTTATTATTATTTCTTTATTAATGTACTAAATAAATATTAAATGTAAGAAAAAAATCAAAAATCAAAAAAATTCAAAGCCGAAACTAGCAAAAATACCTATAATTTTGCTAAAAAAATGATCAAAAGGTTAAATAAACGGGTACCCGTTACCCGTTAACATTCGGGTGCAATCGGGTAATTACCCGTCGGGTCCTAAGTTGCTAATGGGTCCAACTTTAGGACCCAGAACCGGACCCGATTTAGCGGGTCCGGTTCCGGGTAGCGGGTAACGGGTACCCATTGACAGCCCTAATGTTTAGTGTAATGGAAAAATTTCCAAGACCTTGATGACCCACTCTAAGCATGCCCTAATTCTAAGACCATGATGACCCACTCTAAGACCATGGATTATGAATATGTGTTCCCCAATTCTTGTGCTTCCCTCACCGTATACAACAAGGCATTCCTTGGTGAGGATGCACTTACAACACAACTAAGTTTTGTTGGGGTGAAAAATGTCTTGCTCACCACAAGTGACCTTTAGATTATCATGAAAGAGATCTCTTTTAGAACCTTTCACATCCAATTCCATTTTTCCAAAAAACTTGTTAAATTCCAACATAATGGATACTGCCTTCTCCATAGTCATGGAATTTTCTGGAAGATCATTCCTTTCACACTCAAAACATTATTGACTTTCTTTGGTATCCACTTATGAGTGCATTTAGGAACAACTAGAACTTTCTTCCCATTACTCTCTTCTAGATTTCTCGAGAAAGAATTAGATAGACTATTCTTTTGCAATTTAGTATTTCTCCAATTGGGAGCATCGGATCTTGTCTTTGTCTTTACGAAGTTATCATTTTGATAACCATTACGATTGTGAAAAGACTTCGCATGACGTTTATAGGCAAATCTAGGTTGATCACAACACTGATTCCTTTGCCTAAAGGTTGGAAAGCTACAACCTGTAATGTTAAGGGGATTAGTCTTAACATATGATCTTGGTTTCACAACTTCTTGTAATTCCCAAACAAGAACATCATGAAGTTTCTCATTCCTTCTACGGAAATGACATCTCCTTTCCAGGTGACCTTTATTTCTGCATTAGTGGCAAACATAAGGAATGTTCTTACCTCGATCGATGTGTGCTAACTTTGGAGGTTGATATACTTTGCTCTTTCAAACCTTAACTGCCGGTGAAGGTATTTCACTTTTTCCATCAGTGGAAACCTTTTGTTGAGAAGCATCACTAGCCTTCACAAATTTTACCTCTTTGCTAGTACTTGAAAAACCCACTCTAAGACCATATGTCCAATTTTTCCATTACACCATGATGACCCACTCTAAGACCATGATGACCCACTCTAAGCATATATCACCAAGACCATGATGACCCACTCTAAGAATAAAAGCTGAATTTATGAAGATATAAATGTGAAGGAGCGTATCCTATATACCATAAGTGGAAATTCTCATTTCCCATAACAATTCATAATGACAAACAAAACATTACAAGTCTTTTACAAACCATGGAAAGATTGATAGAATCAACATAATTATCGTAATGCAAGTTAAACAATCCATGGAATGCACAAACTGACAATGGATGAGTTTAAATAGAAAAGAATTTTCTAAAAGAAACAATAATGGTTACAAAAGAGTCAAATGTATTTCCACCTTTTTTGATGACAGGCCACGCCTATCTCGAGATCCACGATCCACTGGTTCATCCTTTGAATCGATCGTTGTTAATAGACTAACTGTTAATCACATAAGCACTCTAAGAATATGTCCAAAATGATCATACAAGGCTCATACACGTTTATCTAATGGTTCTATGCCCATTTATGACTTTATACCTTTTTATTATCTATCTTTAACATTTCCAAGGTTTACTAATTCATATGGGTTGGTTCTATAGTCTAATAAATAAGTCTTATGAATATCTACAACTTGTAGAAGAAACCAAAGGTCAATTCGGACCACAAGAGGTCCAATTCATTTATATCAAGATAGGGGAACTAGTCTTAAGCCCAAGTCTATCAAACCAGCTCATTAATTAAAGTCTAGTACATCTGAGTTACTAACAGTCTCTAACGGTCAAAGGTCAAGTAATAGTCAAGTCAAAGGTCTACTGGTTAACTCGGTCAGCGAGTCAAACAGAAATCGGTCCTGGTCAACTCAGTCAACAAGACTGATTCAGGTAAGTCAGGTTCACATTTAACTCTGTCAGATAGACTGAGTCAGAAACACTAAGTCGAGTCAGCTAAGCTGAAAGAACTCATGCTAAGACCCTTGTACAAATTATAACTCAAATATAACTTCAACTCATAAATTCTTAAGGAAACTTCAGAATCAAAATACAAACACAAATACAACTTAATTAGTTGCAGTTGCAGCTCTAAGCTTCTACAAGAGGGATTCAACTCAAACAACTGCAATCCATTTAACAACACTATCTCTAAACTCTGAACTTACTCAAATATGCACCACCTGCCTCAATATCAAATCAACCCCAATACTATAAACTGTAAATTTCATTTCTAAATCCCAAGTCAATTGTCAGCATCTGCAACTTAACCTTAACCTAACAACAAGTCAACTTCATCCCAACCCCTATAATTGGGATGAAGTTGACTTGTTGTTAGGTTAATGTTAAGTTGCAGATGCTAATAATTGACTTGGGATTTAGGAATGAAATTTACATGTTGTAGTATTGGGGTTGATTTGATATTGAGGAAGGTGGTGCATATTTAAGTAAGTTCATAGTTTAGAGATGGTGTTGTTGAATAGGTTGCAGTTGTTTGAGTTGAATCCCTCTTGTAGAAGCTTAGAGCTGCAACTGCAGGTAATTAAGTTGTATTTGTATTTGTATTTTGATTCTGAAGTTTCCTTAAGAATTTATGAGTTGAAGTTATATTTGAGTTATGATTTGTACAAGGGTCTTAGCCTGAGTTCTTTTAGCTTAGCTGACTCGACCTAGTGTTTCTGACTCAGTCTATCTGACAAAGTTAAATGTGAACCTGACTTGCCTGAATCAGTCTTGTTGACTGAGTTGACCCAGACCAATTTCTGTTTGACTCGCTGACCGAGTTAACCAGTAGACCTTTGACTTGACTGTTACTTGACCTTTGACCGTTAGAGACTGTTAGTAACTCAGATGGACTAGACTTTAGTTAATGAGCTGGTTTGATAGACTTGGGCTTAAGACTAGTTCCCCTATCTTGATATAAATGAATTCGACCTCTTGTGGTCCGAATTGACCTTTGGTTTCTTCTACAAGTTGTAGATATTCATAAGACTTATTTATTGGACAATAGAACCAACCCATATGAATTAGTAAACCTTGGAAATGTTAAAGATAGATAATAAAAAGGTATAAATTAGTCATAAATGGGCTTAGAACCATTAGATAAACGTGTATGAGCCTTGTATGATCCTTTTGGACATATTCTTAGAGTGCTTGTGTGATTAACAGTTAGTCTATTAACAATGATCGATTCAAAGGATGAACCAGTGGATCGTGGATCTCGAGGTAGGCGTGGCCTGTCATCAAAAGAGGTGGGAATACATTTGACTCTTTTGTAACCATTATTGTTTCTTTTACAAAAGTCTTTGCTATTTAAACTCATCCATTGTCAGTTTGTGCATTCCATGCATTGTTTAACTTGTATTACGATAATTATGTTGATTCTGTCAAATTTTCCATGGTTTAGAAAAGACTTGTAATGTTTTGTTTGTCATTATGAATTGTTATGGGAAATGAGAATTTCCACTTATGGTATATAGGATACGCGCCTTCACATTTATATCTACATGAATTCAACTTTTATGCTTAGAGTGGGTCATCATGGTTTTGGTGATATATGCTTAGAGTGGGCCATCATGGTCTTAGAGTGGGTCATCATGGTGTAATGGAAAAATTGGACATAACCTTTTGTTGAGAAACCCACGCTCCTTTTGGACATATGCTTAGAATTGGGGCATGCTTAGAGTGGGTCATCATGGTCTTGGAATTTTTTCGGTTAATGAATTTGAAAACCTATTCGGTTTTCTAAATTTTTTCACAAAACGTGTCTGTTCCCATAGGGTTTCTTCATTATCGGAAGTCATGATAACTCTGATTTTGGGGCTACTCTATATTCGGTAGTTATACGAAGTATCTTGACTACCGATTATGGTAGGATATTTGTAAAGAGAGCCACTGTATAATCGGAAGTCATGATCAAAATTCCAAAAAAAGAGGATTTTTGCAAAATCTGAATTTGGGACTACTCTATATTCGGTAGTTATATGAACTATCTTGACTACCGATTATGGTTGGATATTTACAAAGAGAGCCAGGATAATCGGAAGTCATGATAACTCTTCCTATCTTACCCATTATAGGCTCAACCAAAATTCAAAAAAAAGAAGAAGGATATTTGCAAAATCTGAATTTGGGACTACTCTATATTCGGTAGTTATATGAACTATCTTGACTAATTAACGATTATGGTTGGATATTTTCAAAGAGAGTCACTATATAATCGGAAGTCATACAAACTAAATTTACTCTCGATTGTTGATTACCTAACGATTGTATAATTATCTACCGATTGTAAATGGTAGTTTGGCCATTAAAAAAAAACGCCCCGGAAATAACCTACCGATTATGACCTATTTTGTCGTTTTGTGTCGCCCCTAATTGTGTTGTGGTCGCAACTAAAAGTGCTAGGCATTTAAAACTGAGTCAATATGGTGTACTTGACAAAACAGATGTTTCTATATTTAACCTGTAACTAAGATTTCATTACGAATCTTCCGAGTTGATATGTGACCGGTATTCCTTTACAAGCTCCCCAAACAACGATCCCTCTTCATTCATCAGTTTCGTCGGTTCATCATATTCCACTATCTTTCCTGCAGATATAAAGAGAACATTACCTTCTGTCGGACTAAATAACAACACAAGAACTAGAATGAAGTTCTTTGAGTATGTATAAAACTCACCGTCACTGATTGCAAGCACCATTGTACTATCCATCACAGTTGGTATCCTATGAGCTACTGTGATAACTGTACAACTCTCAAACTCGGTACGTATGGTTCTTTGAAGTATAGAATCTGTCGCATTGTCAATTGAAGCAGTAGCTTCATCAAGCACCAATATCTGACTTCTCCTCAAAAGAGCTCTGCCCAAGCAAAATAGTTGCCGTTGTCCCATGCTCCAGTTTACACCATCTTGTTCAACTGCAATATATCCAAAAGTTTTCATACAAGAAAAACGGGTAAAGTAAAGAAAGAGCTGATGATGGTTCTGAAAATTACATACCTAGACTACTTAAACCCTCTTTTTTCTCTTGTACAGTATCTCGAAGCTGACATTTCTCGAGAACCTGAACACACTTACGATTTACGAAATATGAGAAGAGCAGCCACGTACCTGATCCATAAAATGTGCAATCCTTCCAGATACTAATTAATAACATACCTCCCAAATTTCCTGGTCACTATGTTGAGACAGTGGATCCAAATTGTATCTTACAGTTCCTTGAAAGAGAGTAGGATCTTGAGGTATAATTCCCAACCGCGATCTTAAATCATGTAGTCCAATTGTGGAGATGTCAATGCCGTCTATGACAATTTTCCCTCCGGATGGTTCTACTATACGAAACAAAGCACTTATCAGAGTTGTCTTTCCACTGCCAGTTCTGCCAACAATTCCAATCTTGTGTCCTCCTTCAAATGTGCAAGTAATCCCCTGAAGAACAAGTGGAGTATCGGCCCTATAACGTATCTGCTTAAATCATAAAATTTCTTAGAATATTAAACTTCTTAAAACAAGACTTTTACAGAGTCATATACAAATTTCGTGCATTTTACCTTTAAATCGTGGAGCTCAACTCTACCCACAGCAGGCCAACTTGGTTCGGGCCGATTTCCTTCTATGACTTCTGGAGCTTCACTAGGAACGTTCATGTACTGGCTTAACCTTTCCACTGAAATGATGTTATTTGCTAATATACACTGGATTTGAGTTGAGAATACAAGAGACATATTCAACGAGAGACCATATGACAACGCCATTCCGACGAACCCTGCCATATCATAAAATTGGTAATAATAAAGTCCATTAGTCAATCCAAAAGAACAGGATTTATAGAGTTCCATTCTATGCTTACCTGAACTGAAAGTTCCCCGAGGAAGCAAAACCAGTAGCAGAACTGAGGAACAAAGAACAATGACCGCTAATGTTTCCAAACGTTGGATAAACCACTCATTTGCGGAATAAATGTGAAAACAAGGACTAGCATTTTTGTCAATGAGCTCGAGATTTCTAAGAAAGAATCGCTCTTCATTTCGGAAAGCTCTAATTGTCATTGCTCCTGATATTGACTCACCAAGATGATTTGCTACCATAGACTTTGTTGTTCCATTAATTCGCATGAACTCTTTTGCAGAAGCGGAATAGTATCCCTGTTGAGCAAAACTACATTTTTCAACTTATCCATTAATTCCATACATGATTACTTTGGAAGAAAAACTGCCGGTGTCACTGTAGTACAGTGGTAACATCACAGGGTGATAATACTAATGACCTGAGTTAGAAACTGGCCAGCATCAAATTCTTTACCAATCAAAAAATAAAATAAAAAATACAGGTAAATTACCTGTAAGTATATGACCGAGAATACCATCGGTATGCAAACAATTATGACTTGCCAGGTAATGACAGCCAGTACTCCAAGAGTAATATAAGTATTAGTAGTGACCACGATAGCAAATATTAAGTTGAATGCGATATCGAGGTCTACTATACTTAGATCAGAAGAGACCTATAGAAGAAATGTTAGCCTTGGTTAATTCTCAAAAAAATCTATGATCCATTGACTGCAATAATAAGTGAATGCATGCACTTACCCGGCTTAGTAATCTTCCCAGAGGAGTCGACTCATAAAAAGAAATCGGTGCATGGAAAAGAGAGTTCAGTAATTGAGTAAATAAAGACTTGGATGACTGCATATTCAAAGCAACCGTAGAAACATTTCTAACAAGTAAAAAGAATATCGAGATGCATCCAATCGCGAAGTACACTAGTACTAGTCGCAGTTTGCTGACATGAGAGTTCTGCAGGTTAGAAGCCATCCAGTAGTTTTGCAGAACTTGGCCAGCAAAAAAAAAGAGTTGCGGAAGAGCTGCTAAAGATAAGTAAAAGAAGCCTTTCTTTTGACTCAGATATTGTAGGTACGGCTTCCATCCCGTGTTTCCAGTTTCTTTTTCTTCTTTCTTAATCAACTGCTGTCCTGTTGATTCTTGAATTTCTTTGTCTCGGACCTCTCGGTATATTTTACCGGTAACTTTGGCGGAGCCGGAGATTGCATTTCTTTGGGGGGTATCAACCTTAGTGAGCCTTTCGTTTCCAGCTGTATCTTTATGTGCATTGACAAGGTCATAAAATACTGAACTTGAAGCTAGTAGTGTATGATATGGAGATGCATGTTGGATTTCACCGTCTGACATCAGCTATGAAGCCGGCAAAAGAATTCATCAAACTTCCAGTCATATTGAGAAGCAAGACGTACAATTCATGGAAAAGGTTAATATAATAGATAGCAGTTTAATTGCGAACTGACCAGAACATAATCGAATGCAGGAAGAAAATCAACTTGGTGAGTGACAAGTAACACTGTCTTTCCTGAAAGAGCTCCCATAACGTATTCCTGCAGAAACGACCAATTTAGCAAGCATCAAAAAAATAACAAATACGGAGGAAACTAGAGATTAATCATCTCACATTAAATAAGCTCGTAGCAGTATGAGCATCAACTGCACTGAATGGATCATCCAAAAGATACATATCAGCATCCTGATAGAGCGCACGAGCTAGTTGAATACGTTGCTTCTGACCACCACTCAGATTAATTCCTCGTTCTCCTATTTCAGTTAGATCACCGTACGGTAGCATTTCAAGATCCTTAAGCAGTGAACACTTTTCCAATGCGTCTTGGTATCTTTTCTTATCCAAGGTGCACCCAAACAAAATATTTTCTTGTATACTTCCCGACTGTATCCATGCCGTTTGAGAGACATAGGCCATTGTTCCGGAAACTTGAATCTGCGGAATGAATTTGGAAACTGAACACCTTACCTTCTGGACTTATCGTCAATTTTCTTTTTGAAAATAAAAGAAATAGGGTTTGCGGGTAATAAGAACTCACCGTGCCGTTTATGTTCGGTACCTCTCCGAGAATTGCTGCTAAAAGTGTTGATTTACCTGCACCAACCTCTCCACATATAGCCACTTTCTCACCAGGTTTAACCTCTAAATGAATGTTCCTCAGAGTGTATTTTATACGACTCTCTTCCCATGAGAAATTACCCGATTCGATGAATATGGAATGTTTAAGTTGCTCTTCATCATTTCCCTTGTGTCTGACCTTCTCACTGTACAATTCCGGTGTTGCGAGAAAGTTTTTGATCCTCTCAAACGAAACTTTTGCTTGAATTACAGATGCAATAACATCAGGAAATAATTTAATAGGGTCTTGCACAATACGTAATGTCGCTATAAACGTGAACACATTACTAGGATTCAAGGGAACCTTGAGTAAGTAACAAGCCCAAAAGGTGGAACCAGCCACCATGACAGGTGATGCCCAAAAGAGGAAACCATTGAACGCTTTATGATACTGCATAGACAACAACCATCTGTACTCCTCATTTCTCAGTTTTTCGATAACATTTTTGAAATGAATCTCCCAAGCATACAACTTCAAAATTTTCATGTTCATTAAAGCTTCAGACATCGCCTTGAGTCTCCTATCTTGCACCCCCATAAGCTTCCTCTGATACTTGGTTTGCAGTTTCGCTATAGGAATGTTCACTAACACGGTAAGTACTATGACAACCAAAGCCGCAACCGTTGCAAGACCCACGGCATGAACAAGAATCGCCAAGCCTAGACAAATTTGAAGGACTAGTGTCCATATCTGATGAAACCAGTAAGGAAATTCACCAATTCTATATGCATCAACCGTGACATAACTAATTATCTCGCTCCCTGAATTTGTTGTTTTAGCAGAACTAGAAAGTTTCAATTGCTTCTTATAAATAGCTGCTGATAGTAACGATCTTAGCCGAATACCCGTTATTCTACTATGAAAATACCATTGGCGCTGCGATAACGATTCTAGCAATTTGGAGAACAACAATAGTATAGCTAAAATATAACCTTCATGTTTAAAATCTTCTCTACCTTCTGCAACTTTAATGAAAGCATCAAGAAACAATGGACCAGAAGATAGAGTGATTACCTTTAGTAATGCGCATAAACCCGATACGATGATCTCTTTCCAGTAACAATGAACAATTGCCCTTAAAATTGATTGTGGTTGATGTTGTTGTTGCATAAATGACATGTAACAAGTGCTTGCTCTATCTGAATTTCTTAACATGGGTATATCATCATCTTCAAGATGTTTTTGTTTTCCTTTCCTTATCAATGGATTCAACCACCAAAATGATAATCTACTAAGTAGACCAGCTTTAGCAAAATCTGTTTCAATCTTAGAATCACTCATAGTTCCTATTTTCATTTAGAACACTCAAAAAACAGAGGGAAACAGAGGATAAACAGAGAAAGAGACCAGTTACTCTTTCTTTGCCTTTCTTTACTCTCTCAATAGAAATTTGTCAAACTTCTTTTATGGCAACCACCTAGGAACACACCCTAGCTGCATACAGTCCACTTGTTTTGACTAACAAACTCAGCAGCAGTCAGGATCGAAGATGACGAGGAGAAGTAAAAACAAAAAACAAACTGTATGGGCAAAAAGAAAAGAAAAATCCTATATATGGGTCGTATGTCTGGTCTAAGGTGTTTTGGTGGGTTCATTCTTTAACTTGAACCAAGTTTTTCTGTTGAATGAACTGTTTAAGTCAAGTTTGTAAACTACGTGCTGTTTCAATCTGAACCTCATATTACAGAAAATTGTCAAAGATAGAGTTTGGTATGATCAACTTGCTAAGATCATGTCTATAGCTCACCTTCAAAGTTCAAGCTGCCTTATGGTCGATATGGATTCTGATAAAGCTGGTGCCACGATGTCTATGTAATTAATTAGTCCCATCAATGATTGAATTACATGGTCCCATACAAGTAATGAACGTCAAACATTAGCGAGAGTACTTTCACACCAGCTCAAAAATAAATAAATAAACGGTCCACGAGTTATAATTTCGAAAGTGTCGCTATCCATTCACAAAAAACCCATCAATACAAAAGTAATAAAAAAACCTCATCAAAATAAAAATAACACAAAAACTCCAAAGAATTTGATAAAACCAATTTTGAAATTTTGGGTTTTTGTATCAATTTTGTTGAAGTTGGAGTTTTAATGGATCCCAACAATTGAGTGGAGTTTTTGTACCACAAGTTTGGTCACTTTGGGTTTTTTTTATGACTAGTTCTGATAAATAAATAATTGGATTTCAGTATAATTTATGCGGCTATTTTGGGGTGTAAGCATTTTATTTGGAGCCCGGTACTTCAAGACAAAGGGTGGCTAAATTGGGTGAAACTACCAAATAACCCTTACTCCAAAATACTAAAACCAAATTTCACTCTTATAATTATCATTGGCTCCTTCACTGTAAACTTAATATCCGCCTTCGCCATCTCCATGATCACCATGGTTTTCACAAAAACTCCAAATCACATCATCTACGACTACAAAAAAAAAAAAAAGCTCCCAAATTAGATGTGATGGCTAAAACCCAATCTCACTATACCAAATTTACACCCGAACAAGCTAGAATCCGATTTGAGATTAGGTAGAACTAAAAAAAAATCTTCAAAAATGACAAACGTAAAAAGCCAAAATCGGGGGATATGTTGCAATATATAAACCGATTCTGGTTTTGGGTTTCAAAAATAAAGAACAAAAAAAACAAAATCGGTAAATATGTCGCAACATAACCTCCCGATTTTGGGTTAATTTTTTCTGTCAATTTTTCTACCCACAATTGTATTACATCGTCATGAACAAATACCGATTTTCTCCCCAACACCAACACCTCTTCAATTTAATTTCTCAATCAATAACTCAAGAGTTTATAATACAATACCAGTCACCCAAGTTAGATGATTCACTGATCTCTCGAGAATTTCCATTGAAATCCAATTTCAATCCATATTGAAAAATCAATTTAGCCAACAAATAAACCCTAACTTCATGCTACAAAACCCCCATTGTAATCACTCTTCCAACTGTTGTAGCTCTGAATCTTGCCATTAACATGAATCCCATTCACAAACATGATTTTGTTATAATCCAAAGGAAAGGGAGAGAGGGAGACGGATAGAAAAATCCTCTTGGAAATGTTCGTATATAATGGAAAAAAGGAAAACCTAGTCATAAGAAACGAAAAGTCCGATAATATCTATGATTTTGTTACTAGCCACATGCACATATCTCTCTAATCTCTAGTGGATCACATATGCTTCACCTATTTAAATAACAAAGAAATTCACCGTTCCCTTGTATATACACCGGCAATTGGTTTTTATATTTCCCGGATTTACAGTCGGCTTGTGTGGACATTTATGTAAGCTGATTTTGGCAGAAAAAAATCACAGAAAAAGTCTGGAATTTTTCGATCGGTGTATGTTGTAAATCTTATAAACCGATTCCTAAAATTGGTTTACAAGTACATGAACGTATACCGATTCTAGGTTGAGTTTTTTTATTTAATTTTTTTTTCATGTTTTGATGATAAATCAAAGCGTTGTTTTTTAGTTTAATTTAATTAAACATCAATTAATCACCCGATTAACACTAATTTAAATATTATGCTAGAAAAATTGTTGCTCAACCTTTTGGAAACCCACCAATTGAGCTTATGAGATGCTTACGATTTTAACCACAAACATATTCATTCTTATTGCAACTAAGATTCACTAATTAGCTCTAATGGTATTATATTTCAACTGGCACTTATTACAGTCACTTTTTGAAGTCTTGAACAGAATAACTATCAAACCATTACCAATTAATTGATTTGACTTAAAGAATGCTATCTTATTAGGTTGTGATTATATCCTAATGGAAATCTCTTGCCTTTCCTTGCTTTTCTTTATCATTAGTGAGTGAAGTGAATCCATGACCAGAACCACATAAATATCTAAAAGATTATTTCGAGGTTCCAATAAAAGTGACCATGTTGGTTCCCTTTTGGGTCCAAAAAAGTGGTAATTGAATATTTGTCACTACTTTTGATGGACTTTATAAATATCCTTATCACATAATAAATATGTCCTTCTTTATCTATAAGCCCATCTGGATCCACTAACGTTTTTTTCTCCTTTACATATTTATCCCTTCTTTTAGATCGGATCAAGATTTTATTTCTTCTTCTTTCTCTTCTTCCCTTCAACGTTGCAACTACCATCACCACCAACTCCTCCGTCACCGCACCAACACGTCCTCCATTATAATCAGTTGATCTATCAATATGTTTGTGTTCGATTTTCAACTTGTTAATTATTTTTCTTTATCTTCTTAGATTAAAAATTGATTTTCTAGATTCATGGATCAACAGATTTGTTTTTGTTTTTATTTCGGGACAACAGCTGCTTCTAACTTCTCACTTCTCCACCATTATCAAGTACAACTTGACCTAATTTGTATTGTTTGTTAAGTTCTCGTAAATTGTTTACAACTTTTGATAGATCCAAAGCCACGACATAATATTTTTTTAATCAATTTGTTTTGTAATCTTCTATGCAGCGGAATCAAATGGAGGGTCTTCTCCGTTGTTTGGTAGTATCTTTGGGAAGAAGAGGGTCTTCATTTGCACTATATACAGTTAAACGTTCTATGCTTTCGGTTCAATATGTATGGAGATTTATGCATCATACTCCGTATTCCATTGTGTTGTTGTTGAAAATCAGTACCAATTAACACTCCCTTCTAATTTCTCTTTGTTCAGCAATTAAATTAATTAACCTAATCTATAATGTTTGTTTGAGTTCTGTTAAATCGTCTGAAACATCATGCTAAACTTATAAGCTTCATAGAAGACAGTGGCGGTTGCTTCTATGGATTATAAATGGTGGTTGATGTTTCTGTTGGCGGTTACTGCAATGAAGGAGATGAAGCTACAGGTGATGATCAATTGGTGTTGATGATCAATTGGTGTTGTTTATGTATTTTTATGAGATCAATTGTTGTTGTTGACCCAATTTTTTATGGGATCAACTACGGTTGTTGATCCATTTATTGGATCAACTCTTGTTGTTGACCCAATTTTTTATGGGATCAACTACGGTTGTTGATCCTTTCAACTCATATTGTTGACAATATTTCCTTTGGTAAGTATAATTATGCTTGTAATTTAAGTTGTGTAAATTTTTTTCAATATTGAACTTGTGGTGCAATGGTAGCATGATTGACTCCATGTCGGATGATGCGTGTTCGACTCACGCCAAGTTCACTCCATTAAATGGATCAACTTTCATTGTTGATCCAACTTAGGGGATCAACTATGGTAGTTGATCCATTAAATTGGATCAATTTTTACTGTTGATCCTTTTTTTGTTGGATCAACTACCATTGTTGATCCTATTTTTATTTGGATCAACTATTGTTGTTGATACAAAAATATGTGAACCAGTGGTGGTGGCGACGGCAGCGGTGGCGTCGTCGGCGGACTAGTGGTGGTGGCGGCGGCGACGGACTAGTGGTGGTGGAGGACTGTTGATGGTGTAATGGTGGTGGTGAAGGAGTGGTGGTGGAATATTAGTGGTGGTGGCGGTTGGTAGGTGGTGGTGGAATGGTAGTTGAATATTGGTGGTGGTGGTGCTAGTGGTGGTGGTGAAGTGGTAGAGGAAAAAATTTGTTCCATTTTGAAATAAAGAAAAATATTATATGTGTAAGGGTATTAAGGTAATCTAATAATAAATTTATAAAGTTATTAAAAAGTAGGGACATATTTATTGTTGTATAAGGATACATTTATTGGGTGTAAAAATTAGGGATATATAAATAATATACCCTCCAAAAAATGCCAAGTTTCTCTTCTGGTTTGGGACTCACGGAGGACCTGCTTCGGCAAGTTTGTTCAGATCCGGTGATCCCTACAGTAACAGGAGACTAAAATTAGGATCTTATAAAAAAATAATACTCTGGTAAGTCAAAAGAATTAAATTGTTGACGAGCCAAAAAATCATGGTTGTTAATAGGGTTCTAGTATTAGGAAAGGTACTAAAATGCATATTAAGAGCCACGAAAAGGAAAAGAAAAAAAACGATCGGTAAAGAATTTTGGTACTGGCAAGATCATCACCCAATGACTTTACCATTGTATTACAGCGATACCGGCGCCAAAAAATAGTTTTTTCAGTCACAAAATGGTTTTCTTCTCTGTAAACTGGTATACCTCATATAGCACTGTTGAAAAAAAAAGGGGTCTAGTAGAACAGTTTACTACTAATCTTGAATTGTGTTGCGATGCCAACTCCTGTTTCTTTATTTTCAGCTAGCTATTAGCTTAGTCTTTTATTTCTTAACGTACTTAATCAGTTTCCTAGTTTATAGGTTTCCTTAATTCGGTTTTGCTTGCTTACTAAGTCTTTTCAACTATATAAACGACTTGAGTCCTTGCTTGTACGTCAGTTATCAATATATTAAGAAGTTTATTTGTTTAGTTCTTCAAAAGCAGAGACTGCTAACCCCAGGACAAAGGGTTTTATCCTAGTTTTCCATGATCTTATCATCTTCAATCCAGTGTAAAGGTTTAGAACCCTAACACCTGGATCAGAGCAGGTTGATTCTCATTCAATTTTCACCAATTTTTTTCTCTTTCCAATGGGTCATGATTATACCGACAACCTTAAATCCATAAACGACAGCATGACTAGCCTCACTAAAACAGTTGATGATTTTATCAAAGCTATGGCACAACAGAAGCTTGATGAACAAGAGAGCAACAGGACTAAGGAGGTTGCTAAGCGTCAGCACGAGGTTCTTAAGCGCCAGCAAAGAGAAGAAGAACGTGAGACTCGTAAGAAAGAACTTGAAACTAACAACACAGTTTTAGCAAACGCTCTCACCACAACAATCTCATCAACTCTTTCCACGCAACTTACCCAAACTGCAGCCACTATTAATGAACAACTTACTTCTTCTCTTCGTTCGGTTTTTGCTGATCACATACCTCAGCTGAATCAACATCAAGGTCATGGTGCTCACCCTCCTCCACCTCCACCTCCACCTCCACCTCCACCTCCACCTCCACCTCCGCCTCCACCTGGTGGTCACCCAAACACTGCCAGAGCCAACACAATCAACCTTAAGTTCCCAACTTTTGATGGCGATGACCCTGATGGATGGATTTTTAATGCTGATAAGTATTTCACTGTCCATCAAGCTGATGATGCCCTTAAAATCACTATTGCTGATTCTAGTTTGAAAGGTGATCCTAATGTGTGGTATCGCTAGAAACAAACTAAAACCACAATTGTTACTTGGTTGGAATTTTGTGCTCATCTTCGTGCACGTTTTGCGCTAGAGAAGTTTGTTGATGCACGCTTAGCTATTAGTACAATCAATCAAGTTGGTACAGTAAGATAACATATACCAGCTTTTGAGAATTTATTAAATTTTGTTGATTTTCCAGAAGGCTATTTAATCAGCTGCTTCATTCGATCTCTCAAACCTCACATTGGTAGTGTGGTTAAGCTACTGGCACCTATCACTTTGAATGAGGCCTTTACCAAGGAAATTCATCAAGAGGAGGATTATGCATCGGTTAATAAGGTTTCTACAAGAAAACCTTATCGTCCCCCTCCGCTACGACCTGAGGCATCCACTGCTACTACTCCAATTAAGAAGCTTAATCTGCCTCCTGGCTATAAGAAATTAACTTGGGAAGAGATGAAAGAAAAACGTGAGAAAGGTCTTTGTTTCAACTGTGATGCACCTTTTAAATCTGGCCATATTTGTCCTAATAATCCAGGCTTCTTGCTTTTAGAGATGGATCCTCATTCTTCTGAAGACATCCCTGAAATTGAGCATTCCGCTGACGACCACCAAGTAAGTGACGATATTTCTATTTTGGAATCCACACCCACTATATCTCTTCACTCACTTTTAGGTTCTCCGTTTCCTAATACTATGCGTGTCACTGGTTATGCTAAGGCTCGCCCTATAACAGTTCTAATAGATTCAGGGTCTACTCATAATTTTTTGCATCCCAATATATCCAAGCAATGTGGTTTTCCAGTTTCGTTTTCTGCTGCTGATTTACGTGTCACTGTGGGTAATGGTGGTCACTTAACCACTAAAGGATTTTGCATTGTACCTATCCAGTTACAAGGAACACTTTTCTCTGTTGAATTTCATTTACTGGATATTAGTGGATGTGATGCAGTCTTGGGAATTCAATGGCTGTGCACATTGGGGGAAATTAATTGGGATTTTGAAACATTGACCATGCAGTTTCATACTAATGATACAACCATAATATTAAATGGTAATCATTCTTCAACTGTGATGATTATGGATGTTTCTCCCATGCGGCGTTTGTTATCTACCGAAAACTATGGCATTCTGTTGGAATTTGTTGCTTCCAATACTTCGGCTGTTACGCATTTAGTGTTTTTGCCTGAAGTTCAACACCTACTTTCAACTTTCGGTGATATTTTTCTACTCCGACGTCACTGCCTCCGAAACGATTACAGGATCATAAAATCTCATTATTACCTGAATCTGGACCTGTGAATGTTCGCCCTTATAGATATCCACATTTTCAATAGGATGAAATTGAGAAGATTGTCAGGGAATTGCAATAAGATGGGTTCATCAGGCCTAGTTCTAGCCCTTTTTCTTCACCTATTCTTTTGGTTCGCAAGAAGGATGGCTCATGGCGTATGTGCGTCGACTACCGTGCTCTTAAAAAGATAACCATAAAAGATCGTTACCCAATTCCGGTAGTAGACGAATTATTGGATGAGTTATATGGCAAGGCAGTCTTTACCAAATTAGATTTACGTTATAGGTATCACCAGATTCGTGTCCATTAAGATGACATTCCAAAGACAGCTTTCCGTACACATGATGGCCACTATGAGTTTTTGGTTATTCCCTTTGGATTATCAAATGCTCCAGCAACATTCCAAAGTTTAATGAATCATATATTTCGGCCTTACTTACGCAAGTTTGTCCTGGGTTTTTTTTGATGATATTCTAATTTACACTGACAATTTTGCTGATCACCTTCAACATCTAGAATTGGTATTCACTATGCTGCGGAATCACAAGTTGTTTGTTAAAGAATCTAAATGTACTTTTGCACAAAAGTCTGTGGGTTACCTTGGTCATTTAATTTCTTCTGATGGAGTTTGTGTTGAACCGGAGAAGATAGAATGCATTCTTTCTTGGAAGATCCCTTCAACCGTCAAAGAACTTCGAGGTTTTCTAGGCTTGGATGGCTATTATCGAAAGTTTGTAAAGTATTTTGGTAAAATCAGTGCTCCTTTAACTCGGTTTCTTAAAAAGGATGCATTCAACTGGACCACCGAAGCAACTGTTGCTTTCAGATTGCTTCAACATGCTTTAACTTCTACGCCTGTTTTGATCCTTCCGTATTTCTCCAAGGAGTTCTATTTGGAGTGTGATGCGTCGGGTGGTGGCATTGGTGCTGTTTTAATGCAATCAGCGAGACTTATAGCTTTTTATAGTAAACCCTTATCTGGTAAGAATCTTAACCTCTATGTTTATGACAAGGAAATGCTTTCCATTGTATCTGCAGTAAATAAATGGAGACATTATTTTCTTGGTCGCCATTTTAAGATTTATACAGACCACAGAAGTTTGAAGTATTTCTTGGAACAACGTCTTTCTTCAATTGAGCAGCAGAAGTGGGTTTCCAAATTACTAGGTTATGATTATGAAATCATATATCGCAGTGGATCGACAAACACAGCTGCAGATGCTTTGTATCGCCTTATTAATCCTCACTTATTAACACTCAGTGCTCCCATCTTCACTGGTGTTACTGCCATAATTAAAGAATGTCATACTGATCCAACACTTCGTGCGTTAATTGATCAGTTACGGCAAGATCCTACGAGTAAACGTAACTACTCGTATGTTAATGGAGTCCTACGTTATAAAGGGATAATTGTGGTGGCTTTATCTTCAGAATGGTGTCGCAAAATTATGCATGAATTTCATTCCACCCCATTAGGTGGTCATTCGGGTTATTTGCGCACTTTCAAAAGAATTCAACAAAATTTTCATTGGTCTGGTATGAAGCATTCCATCAAGGAATTTATTTCCTTATGTGAGACTTGTCAATGCAATAAGACTGAAGCTTTAGCTCCTCCTGGTATTTTAAGCCCGCTGCCGATTTCTTCATATGTTTGGTTTGACATCTCTATGGATTTCATAGACGGTTTTCCGCTTTCTCATGGTAAGACTTCTATCTTAGTAATAGTTGATCGCCTGACCAAATATGCGCATTTTGTTGCACTATCTCATCCATATTCCGCTAGTACAATAGCTGATTTGTTTGTACGAGAGGTTGTACGACTTCATGGAATGCCAAAGACCATTACAAGTGACAGAGATCCGATATTTATGAGTAATTTTTGGGACGCCTACTTTACCATGCAAGAAACACAACTGTGTAAGAGTTCAGCTTATCATCCGCAAAGTGATGGTCAAACTGAGGTAACAAATCGTACGTTGGAATGTTATCTTCGCTGCTTTGTGTGAATGAAACCGAAGGATTGGGTTAAATGGTTACCATGGGCTGAATGGTGGTATAACACCAGTTACCACTCTGCCATTAAGATGACTCCATATGAAGCTCTTTACAGCCGTCCTCCTCCATCAATATTGGCTTATTTACCCGGCTCAACTCCTGTGCATGATGTAGATTTGAATTTGCGTGCTCGAGATCATACACTTAAGCTGTTAAAATCTCATTTGATAGATGCACATGATCGCATGAAGAAGTATGCTGATTCTCATAGAACTGAACGAGAGTTTTCAGTTGATGACTTTGTTTACCTACGTCTCCAGCCTTACAAACATGTAACAGTTTCTAATCAATCCTTTTCGAATCTCTCACCTCGCTTTTATGGCCCTTTTAAGGTTCTTGAGAAAATTGGAATGGTGGCATATAAATTGGAATTTCCAATCACTAGTAGAATACATTCGGTATTCCATGTCTCACAGTTAAAACTCAAGTTAGGACCTACTGCTGCTGTTGAAGCCACTTTGCCTGCAATTATTGATTATGATAAATGGGAGCCTGAAGAAATCTTGGACAAGCATATGTATAAGAAGGGAAACCGAGCTTCTACAAGGTGGTTGATCAAATGGAAGTGTCACTCTACAGATGATGCGAATTGGGTAGATGCTTATGATCTTAGTGCGCGTTTTCCACAATTCGAGGCTTGAGGACAAGCCTTGTTTTAGGCAGGGTGGGATGTTGCGATTCCAACTCTTGTTTCTTTATTTTCAGCTAGCTATTAGCTTAGTCTTTTATTTCTTAACGTACTTAATCAGTTTCCTAGTTTATAGGTTTCCTTAATTCGGTTTTGCTTGCTTACCAAGTATTTTCAACTATATAAACGACTTGAGTCCTTGCTTGTACGTCAGTTATCAATATATTAAGAAGTTTATTTGTTTAGTTCTTCAAAGGCAGAGACTGCTAACCCCAGGACAAAGGGTTTTATCCTAGTTTTCCTTGATCTTCTCATCTTCAATCCAGTGTAAAGGACCTTAGTCCCACATTGGTATATGGGGCTTAAGTGGGTAGTTTATAATTCAATGGGATCCCTCATCTAGTCAACCGGTTTTCTAGTTGAGTTCTACCCATGGGATTATGACGAGTTTAGGGTCGGTACCCTAACAAATTGTACAGAAGTTTGCAATTGATTAATCAATTGTCTTGATTATAAATACAAGACCTGAGACTCAGTATTTAAAAGAGACTAAGAAAAAATAACTATAATGCATGACACACTGACATCCAATCAGAAGATTACACCATAGATATGACAGCAACACAGTGATGACAAGGCAGTTAAAAGACAGGTTGTCACTCATACTACAATTAACCCCCCTCAAGTTGAAGGTGTACTGAAGAAAAAATATTCAACTTGTCTCTTAATAAAGCAAACCTTGGCCCTGCAGGTCTTTTAGTGAATATGTCTGCAACCTGTTGCAGTGTAGAGATATAATGAACATGACAAACCTTAGCTTGCACAAGCTCCCTGATGAATTGAAAGTCCACTGCTAGATGTTTCATCCTGCTATGAAAAACAGGGTTGGAAGACAAAGACATTGCACTTACATTGTCACAGTGAATAGTAGGTGGTAGTGGAAGAAATATTTGCAAATCTCTAAGAAAATTATATAGTCAGACTACCTCAGCTGCAGACTGAGAGGGACTTCTATACTCATCATATGTTGATCTTCTAGCAACAGTGGACTGTCTCTTGCTAGACCATGAAACTGGATTACATGTACCCAAAGAAAATGAAACAGCCTCCAGTACTTCTTCTTGAATCAGGATCACCTGCCCAGTCAGCATCACTAAATCCATGAATAGCTAAAAGTCCTTTAGAGAAGAGTATCCCATAATCAATGGTGCCTTTAATGTACCTCAGAATTCTCTTTCTATCTATAAAGTGTACATCAGTTGGATTCTGCATGTGCGGACACACTTTGTTGACAACATAACTTATCTCAAGTCTTGTCCAAGTGAGATATTGCAATGCACCAACTAAGGACATGTACTCAATTGGATTTGATAGTGGTTTTCCATCAGAAGCACGGATATTATAACAAAAAACAACTGGTAAAGAACAAATTTTGGCACCAAACATATCTGCGTACTTGTTTTGGGACAAGAAAATACCAGAAGAATTTCTCTTAACCTCAAGATCCAAGAAGTAATGTAAGGATATTAAGTCTTTGACTGGAAAGTAAGTACCTAGAATAGTAATAAACTCACTACAGTAGGCTTTATCTTTCCCAGTGATGAGAATATCATCCACATAAACTAGAATAATAGTTATTCTAGTACCTACCTTATGAACAAACAATGATGTATCGACTACGGAAGATTTGAAATTGTAAGATACTAAGACATTGTGAAGTTTTTCGTACCAGGCGATGGGTGCCTTTTTAAGGCCATATATGGATTTGTGGAGTCTGCAAACATGATTTGGTATTTCTGGATCAACAAACACTACACCATTTTAAGGATATAGCAACATACAATAGATGTTGCTAAACGGTTTTGCAACGGGACTTCGCTGTTGCTAAACACGGTGTCGCAATTTTTAGCAACGGCATAAGCTTTGTTGTGAATCTTGGTCAGCAACGGACATTCGCAACGGTCGTTGCCGTTGCGATTTTTTTTATTAGCAACAACAGTATATTGTTGCTAATATGTTGCTATTTACAGGAATACCACTACCCAGAACCAGATACTGTTGGTTCTGGTTCTACTGTATTGGTTCTGGTTCTATTTTAGCAACATAGCCCTGATGTTGCTAATCTTTTGCAACCTCAAAAAAAAAGGTCAAGTCTCATTCTATTGACCTAGTCAAAATTCATTACCCCAAATTCCCCCCCCCTGCAATTACCCAGTTCCCCATATTCAACATCCAAATAGATATACAAACTACAATGGCAATACAAAACAGATACAAATGTAGTTGAGAATCACCACCAGATAATTTTATTAAAAAATAAAGGATTCTTCAGTTGATACAAATGTACACAAGTAACTTATGTATGTTGTGACTGACATAAAATATTTGATCTATGTTGATGTTCATAAATGGAGGGATAACCTAGTTTGTGTCAACCGACATAGGCATTGAAAAACAGGGAAAGAAAGACTAAAATATCACCAGAAATATCACGAGACTTCGCCTGCTTAACCAATTTCCTCATCTAATTATATGTAGATTCAGCTGCTGCTAAAATATCACTAGAGTACTGATTTTTGACTTAATCCCAAATACCTGTATAATAACCAATTAGATGTTTCAGTACTGAGGTCACAAACAAAATACTAAACCCTAGATTTTGGCAAAATAATTTATAAACAGCCGAGACTTCCCTGCTATTTTCCGTGCATGCTTCCTCAAGTACCGGCTTATCTCCATCTGCCACATGAAAATAAATGATTAGTCCACATATCAATACCTTTACATAAAAGCTACTCAGCAACTAACCTTGATGCGGTGCCACTTCGATCTAACTTTTGCATGAGAATGGATTTAGAGAGGGCATTCAAAGATTGTACATGGAAAGAAACTAAATATCAGGTACCAATAATTAGCCATGCATCAAGTGTTCAGATTTACCATTGGTTAATTCAAGAATGACATCATTGAAAACAGCTTCATGCCACTATCGATAAATTAGTCTTTAAAAAGGAAAATAAAAAGTGATCATAACTAACCAAGCCTCCACCATGATCATCATAAAAATCACCATCATTAACGCACATTTCTCGCATCCCAACTTGTTTCGACACAGCTGATACCTACAGGCATGAACAAGCAACAATAATTTGGTGAGCCAATAAAGTACAATGGTATATAAGACAGGATTTTGATCTATCTAATTTATTGTCTACTCCTTAAAAATATGCTTTTGAATCATTTCTCATTTAATCTTTATGAATGAACTTTGCATAACGTTCTGCTTTGGCTCCTGACTTGGCACATCATGTTTTTTTGGCCTAAATATTTATGTGTATGTGAGTGTTCCATTAGAGGAATGAACTTTGCATAACGTTATGCTTTGGCTCCTGACTTGTGGTCATAATAATCGATAACCGCGGCTCCTGCTAACGCTGCCAGTGTGAGATCTTGTGCGTGCAACCTGTATTCAAGCAACATAAAGAAAAATAAGAAGAAGAAGCATCCATAACTGCATCAGTGTAGAAGGAAAACATATTTTGATGCAGAGATTAGTAAAAAAAAATGACTTCAATCGTAACAGGAATCCTTGAGAGCGGAAATAGATAATAGTAGGATTAGGATGAGAGGGACAATTGAAATAATAAAGGTCTTCAAAACCAAGTATATTACTGGAGGGTCAAACATCAACTTTGAGAAAAAAAATTAAACTTCCTAAAAACCCCGAACATGAACACTGGAAATTCCATTATATTCAGTTTCTCATAACCATCCACAAATTTTTTCTACAGCATCTCAATTTTGATCATCTCCATCAGCTGCATATCTATCTGTTCTTCTAATCTTCAGCTCAAGCATCACTGTACCTTTAGTTGTACAAAAATATACATATATGCCCATAAAACTTAAGTCACTTATGCATTTTAAGTAGTCTTATACTAAAAGAGTAAGGAGACAGTAGTAGGACCAAACACTTAGATGCTTTTAAGGCTCGGTGCTAAGTTTATCATTTATTAAGCTTAATCATTAAACAAATAAACATAATTTTTCTAATTGTGAATTGACTAAAGTACACAATAATACTGGGTACAAGAACGATAGTATTGAGATATAAGTGGTTAGATATACCTCAAAGGCAAGCCCAAGAACCTCCTGATCAAGAAAAAGACAATCGTTGTGGACGAGTGCGGCAATTTGGGTGACATTATCAAGATGCTTCTCTAGCTACAGTTAGAGATAATAAAACTATAAGCCTAACTAATGTATTTGCAGTGATACATGACAAGCACCAAAAATTTCAATGAAAATATTCTTTACATACTCAAATATTCTTTTCAATGATTGTAAACTACTTCTCAAGATGCGGATTTCCTTTAATTTATCCAAAAAACCTGTTGAAGATATAAACAGAACAGAAATACTTTGTTATGGCTCACTAATGAGTATAACTCTGGAAACAACACTAAATTTGTATTTTCCAACTCTTTTCCATCATTTGGGAAATGGGGAAAAGCAAAATTATCATTTTGAAGTGTAATTAGAGGAATTGCATTGTATACATACCTTCACAGGCATGATTGCTTCATACAGAAATAAAACATCTCTGGCATCATGATAGAATTCCATAGCAGATGAGAGGAAGACATCCTACATGATTGCTGCTGCTTTGGCCTCTGCCTCCTATCAATTAGTATATGTAAGCCCATAACAGAGACCTAGAATGATGCTCGCATATAAGGCCTCCAGCAATAATCCAAGAACTTAAATGACCTGGAGCCTGGAGTTAGGGATCGCTCCACATTATCCCAAGCTTCTGCCCTTCTAGAAGTTAGTCTCCTGCAAGCATTCATTAAATAGACAAAGCTCAAAGCTCATCCTCCTCTAACCATAATTTAAGCTGGTGTACAAATCCTTATTAATGAATTTCATGACTACAATATCACAGGGACAGAAAAAAATGTGAAAATAAGGAGTGGCCTCGTAGACTCAGGTTCTTGTGTAACCAGCATCTCACACTGATGCTCACTTTCCTACAAACAAAATGTAAAAATAAAACATGGCATCAATAAAAATGACTGTAAACATCATTAACATAAGAAGCCAGTAGAAAGTCAGGAGGTATTAGGATTTGCCTCTTAATTTCACCTCTTTTTCTCCACAGTGTATTCGCAAACAATAGTAATTGAAAATGTTAGACGGAAATTTAAAAACCTTCTTCAAATCATCCATTACTAAAATAACAAAAATTACAGACAAAAAAAAAGTACTAGAAATTGATTGAAACTAACCATGAGTAACACTGGAACGGGCAGATGATTTACAATAACCACATGAACTCTTTTTTCTACCAACATCAGAAATAACGGTTTCATCTATACTGTTGTTTGCTTCATTCTTGGTCTTCCCCAACGACATTTTTGATCTATAATTAAATTATCTAACACAATTTAGTCTTTCAACAAAGAAAATAAACTTAGGGTTATGTTAATCAACGAAAAGCAAACAAGGAATCGTTACAAACCTGGATAAGGATAATTGAGAGATTCAGAAATTGCTGTCTCGGGTAAGATTCTTCTTTTCCCCCAAATTTGTGACCCTAAATTTCACAATTAAAATAAAATTGAACTCCCTACTATCAATTATACCCAATCTAACAAAGTTATTAATAAACTATAATTTTAATTATCTGAATTACCTCTTCTGGTTGATATAATTTTCTCTCTTGCTCTTGGCCTTCATCAACTGTCATATTTCATCTTCAATTTCACGTCAATGCTCTAATAAACTTCAAAAACCCTAACTCAGATTTCTTTTCTTCAACCTTATTCTCTAATTCACTTCAATCTCGCCTCTAATATTTCTCTTAAACTCCAATTTCATCTTCCAAAGCTTTTCTAAATTCTTCCTATGAAACCCTAACCCTAATTTCTAAATTCGTCCACCCTATCTTGTTTTTTATTTGATTTGAGGCTACTACATCCACCAATTATCCATGCCACTCAACTATTCTCACTAATTCTTCTATTTCCTCTACCAAACCCTAGTTTTTTTCTCCCCGACTGATAACAACATCACCAGAGTTGTTCTTTATCAATTCTAGTTACAACTGAACTCCATTCCAATCCCATATTTGTTACATCAGCTTGTGTTCATCACAATCTCACATAACGGAATCAATTTTAGAATTGACGCAGGCGGAGAATAGAAGTTCTTCAGAGCTGTAGATCCAGAATGAAAGAAAGGAAAAATTTTGTGGCTGAGAAATGAGATAAAGAAAAATGAGAATGGAAAGATAAGCCCGATCACTGCTTAATCTAAAGGGTGGAAACAAAAACCAGATAACTTGACCAAACTTTGACTTGGGTGTATTTACAAGCCCTAGTGTTCCCGACCACACGCGTATTTAGCACGCTTGAAGACCCTGCAGTTGCTAATCGCAACTTCTTATTCGCCGTTGCGAAATTAGCAACAACATCATGCCGTTGCAAAAAATTTGCAACCGAAATTAGCAACGGAAAATTAGCAACGGCGCTTCTGCCGTTGCTAATCTGAGTTGCAAATACCTTAAAATGGTGTAGTGCAAACCCTGGTGATTGAACCATGTAAACTTTTTTTTGTAGATCCCCATGCAGAAATGCATTGCTGATGTCAAGTTGTGAGATAGGCCAGTAAAAATGAACTGCTAAAGATAGAAGAATTCTGATAGTTGTACGTTTAGGAACTGGACTGAATGTTTTAGTATAGTCCAGTCCTTCCTTTTGATGACCTTTTAGCTACCAATATGGATTTTAACCTTTCTACAGTGTCATCTGGATTGTGTTTAATCTTAAACACCCATTTATATCCTACCAAGTTCTGAGATGGATGTGGTGCTTCAAGAGTCCATGTACCAGCTTTCTTGTGGGCAGTAATTTCATTAACCATATAAATTCTCCACTGTGGAATTTTATTAGCCTGAGTGAAGCATGTTGGTGTAGTTGATGGATAAAGGGATAGCTGAGCAGCAGACAGAGCCTGGTTAGTGGAGAACACTTTCTTCTTAGAAATTTTAGTTTTACCTCTTGTAATCATTAAATGAATGTTTGTGACTACTGCAGGTGAGGCATTGCTGATGGACTGAGATGTCTCCGGAGACACTGAAATAGACGAAGTATCAATAGTATCTGAAAGTGATTCACATAGAACAGTAGTAGGAGAAGTAGTAACATAATCAGCTGATAGTACCTCTTCATGATGAATGTTGTTAGAGCAAGTAGTTGGTTGAATAGAAAAAATACTTGAAGTATGCGCAGAAGAAACATTAGAAGTATTAGAATGTGCAGATGCTGGTGAAGATGAAACTCTTAAAGGAAAAGTAGTATCATCAAATATCACATGCCTAGAGATGAGAACTCTACCTATGAGAGGATTAAGACATCTATACCCCTTATGTGGATTGTATCCAATAAAAATGCAGGATATTCTTCTTGGTTCAAGCTTGTGTTGAGTATATGATCTTAGCCATGGAAAACAAAGGCATCCAAAAGACTTTAAAAATTTATAATTTGGTTTTCTGTGAAACAAAACTTCAAAAGGAGATTTGAAAGACAAAAATTTAGTGGGTCATATATTAAAACTATAGTTTGTTGGATGAAAAGATTCTATCCAATAAGAGTCTTTAAGTCTAGATTGAATAACATAAGTTCTGCCAACATTTACTAAATGCATGTGTTTAGATTCTACAACTCCATTCTGCTCAGGAGTATGTGGACATGAAATTTCATGTATAATACCACTGGTAGACAAAAAGGTTGATAATTCATGGTTCAAAAATTCCCCTCCACCATCAGTTCTTATAATATGAATAGTAATTATAAAATATTATCAACTTGACCTTTAAACTGAAAAAATACCTTTTTAAAATCTGACTTCTCATACAATAGAAAGATCCAGCAGTACTTAGAGAATTCATCAATGATATTCGTATAGTATCTGAATCCAGAGTTAGAAGCTACAGGACTTGCACCCCATAAGTCCAGATATAAAAACTCTAGTGGTTTGGTCTTAGTAAAGGTAACAATAGAAAAAGGTAGATTATGACTCCAACCAAGATGACAATCATGAAAGAACAAAGGTGATTTGAGCACATTACTGAGTCAAAGTTGTCTACAAACATGTTGTAAAGTCTCGAAAAAAGGATGTGCAAGTATGCTATGCCAAATGTTGGTAGTTGTTGGATAAGCTGTAGTAGATAATGACAAAGTTGTTGGAGATGATGCAGAAGAAGGCTGCTTGGAGACTGATTGTAGAAAGTTAAAGGATATAGACCATTACATTGAGGGCCTCACAAACTTATTCTCTCAGAGGATAGATCCTTCACACATAATGAAGAACAATCAAAAGTGATTGAACATTTATTATCTTTAGCAAATTCATGAACATACAGTAGATTATTGGAAACTTGTGGTACCACTAAAACATCATCTAAAACAAAATTATGAGATGAAGTAATTTTAACAGTAGAACCAGTATGTGTAATTTTCATACCTTCTACATTGGTTGTTTGTATTTTCTCAGAACCATCATAAGCAGACATGAGTTATAACTCATTCTCATCAAAAGTTAGATGATTATTAGCACCTGAGTCAGCATACCATGAATTTTCTCCTATAATTTTTAGAAACAAGCATGACACTCATATGGTTTGATGTATGAGCGTTCTGGTAAGAAATATTGAGCATGTGTCTACATGGTAAAGCTGAATGACCATTCTTATTACACAGCTGATAAGGTAGTTCTACTGGACTAGAAGATGTTGAAGCAACACTAGTACTTAGTGCAGATGCAAGAGAAAATGAATAATATTGTGAAGAAGGTATTCTTGGTGGTAACTGAAAAACTTGTCATATATTGTGGAGAAAAACCTATGTAAGTAGGTGCAAAAGAGAAGTTACCTCTGCTTCTTGGCCTGAAGGGAGTACTAGGATGAGAATATCCATAAGGAGATCTTTGATGAGCAAGAAAAGCTTGTTGAGATTGATAAGCGGCAAATGCTTTGTTGTTTTCCTCTGACTGTAATGATTTGGATCTTTCATTTACCACAATTTCTTCACTTAACAGTAGATTATATAGATCATTAAAGGTAACAGGAGGATTACAGATCCGAATAGATGTACTAAAAGAGTTGTATTCTTGACAAATTCCAGTAAGTATGAGAACCACAAGTTCATCATTGGAAATATCGGATCCAGATGAAGCCAATTGATCGGATAATCTCTTAACATCTCCTAAATATGTAGACATTGTACCAGAACCAAGTCTAAGAGACTGTAATTGTGTATGTAACTATATAGCATGAGTAATTGATGTTCTATCAAATCTTGATTCAATATTCAACCATAGTTATCTTGCAGAGTCAGCACCAACAACATAAGATACTACCGATTCCTAAATGGTTGATTATAGAATCATCACACCAACTAGTATAAGAAGGATTAACATTACCTTGATCCAGATCTTCTTGTGTGAGAATATTTGGCGGACACGATGTAGATCCATCCAAGAAACCAGAAACTTTGTATCTTTTCAGTAGAGGTATAATCAAAATCTTTCAGGTTAAGAAATTACCGTCTTTGAGTTTGTATTGGATGATGTTAGAGATATCATTTAGTGGAATGTTGGATATTCTTGATTCATATGGTAAATTTCCCATTGATTCAAAAAGAAATGAAAACGATTGAGAAGAGAATTTAAAAAAAAAAAAAAAAATTTGTTGAAGAAATGAATTACTGTAACACTATTAACGAGTAGAAAACAGCGGAAGTAAGGATCGATTTAATATCTAATACCATAGTAGAATAGTTTACTTCATTACTAATCTTGAAGTGTACAGAGGTTTTCAATTGATTAATCAATTGTCTTGATTACAGACACAAGACATGAGACTCAGTATTTAAAAGAGACCAAAGTAGTTAATATCGTGTCGGCCGGGGCCAATAAACTTATACAAAAGATTATATTTGTTTTTACAGGTGATACATCATTAAGAATAAAATTATAAATTTTTCAATCTATAAAAATTGGTGTCATATGATGCATTAATTCTCAAGATCAAAAGCTTCACGGTACAAATTAAAGGGTACAAACGAAGAAGATGATTAGGAGGAATAATTCTGTTTACAAATTTTCACATCTAAATAATTTATTTTACCAAATTAACCTTACCGATATTATCAGTGTATCAGTAGACCCGATATATCGGTTCGTGCCGGCCGATATGAGCGTTTTTATCGTTTAGTTCTTGTATCGCCGATATTTTAGATATCGTAAAGGTTTTTCCCGATGCACGATAAAAATCTATAATATCGGTCGATACAAACGATATTAACTACCTTGAAAGAGACTAAGATCTTCTCCAATGGAATGCATGTGAAGATAAATGTCTAAGTCTACATCAGATAAACATTCATTTTCCCTAAAATTCTTCTCCAACCCCAACTTCTTAAACCAATGTGAAGATGACATGGCTTAATTTTTGTTAAACATTGTCAAGGTGAATGTTTAGTTTTAGACATTCACCTTGACAATGTCAAGTTATCCTAGTAAGATTTTGCTTACCTAAATTAATTCCAACATATTACATAACCAATTTTAGCTCAAATAAAATCTAAAAATTACAAAAAATTAAGCATTTAATCCATAAAAAATCACAAACAATACCATTGGAGATGAACTATTTTTCCTCCCTAAAATTAAGGAAAAATTGGAATCAGGATGTCTTGTTTGTGTTGCCACCTAGGAAACACACACAACCACCATTGGAGAAGCTCTAAGACACAATAACTGTAATGACACACTGACAACCAATCAGAAGATGACACCACAGATATGACAACAAGAAAATTATGACAAGGCAGTTAAAAGATAGGTTGTCACTCGTAATGCAATTACGGTCACCATATTAATACAAACGAATGTACGACACTACCTAAAAAATGATTGATTATCTCCCACTTTGTTTCATCCTAAGACTATCCTTGCTAAACTGGGGCCTATAGGACTTAATTAGGGCCTATCAAATTTTCTTTCCCACACCACCAAATTACTTTGGGCACCCATATTTCTAAGAAATACTAATTTACCCCCACATTAATTCCTATAACTCTCTCATATAAATACTAATCTTTCCATTTTCAGTAAATCCAAAAACAAAAAAAACCTAAACCTAAAAAAACTTTCTATTTTCATCCTAATCTTTCCAAATTCTCAAAACCCTAATTTTCATCTTCTTCTCCAACGAATCCTCGATCCACACAAGAAAAAGGTAAATCTCTATCAACCCATTCTATGATTCTTCTTATCTTATTGATTCACATGTTTAAATCTTCGTTTTTTCCAAATCAATACTCTGATTACACCCAGAATCGGTTTTTATTGACATATCGAAAAAACACTGGGTTTTTTTTTCGGCCATGAAGAGAATGCACAACAATCGGTTTACATGATGATTAACATCAACCGATTTTGTGTTAGGAATAAAATCTGAAAATACATCACCATAATCGGTTTATATATGTAATATGTATAATTCGATTGCATAGGGAATAACATACTTTGACAACCACCCACAAGTGTCGTAGTAGGACAACGACGACACTTCTTGATAGGTTGCGGAAGGGGGGGGTTGTAGAAGATCCCCGAATTTCTACGACCATTAGATAAGAGTCGTAACCACAGTTGTGGTTCAAGTTTGGACTACACCTGGGTTTAGTTGTGATTGTCTTTTGATTTTTTTTTGAAAGGCTAACACAACCTCTACAATGGTTGTGACTCATTCTTTCACAATTTATACAAGGATTGTAGAATTATCTTCCACGACCAACTCTGTGAATAGTAGAAAGGTTTATCACAACCCCCCCATGTGTTGGGAGTTTTATTTTCACTACACCTGTTATGGTTGTCAAAGTCCAACATTATTTTCTGGAGTTTCTTTCACAACCCTTATATAGATTGTGAATCATCCTGTCACTACACCTATTAACATTGTAAAACTTGAGTTCAAAACCTTAAATATGTGTAGTAAATTTGTATAACACAACCCACTTAGGAATTGTGACTAGCCCTATGACTACTCATGTTTTGGTTGTTCAAAAATATAGCACATCTCTTATATGTGTTGTAATTATCTATAAAAAAACTCCTATAATGGTTGTGAATATTACATTTACTAGTACTCCCAACCTTTGTCTAGTGTAGTCATAATATCTAACACAACATCCTTAAAGATTGTAATATTTGAAGTAACAACTTCTGTTTTCAGTAGATGAATGGGTACATACAACCTTTGTTTGGTGTTGTGTGCATATAATTATCTAAAAAATAATAATTTAGGTATGAAACCAAATTAAAGTAATTCAAATTCACCAGAACAAAGGAACACATTCACCTGAACAAAGAAACACATTCACCATAACAAAGGAACACATTCACCTGAACTATTTTTAGGTTCACCTGCCAGTTTAACACATTCACATTCTTCAAGTTAAACACACACATTCAAAGATGTTTGTTACCAAAATTAGTTTCCTTAACACTCCAAAAAGATTAAGAAGGTAATATGTCTATGAGAACATTATTCGATCCTTGGGCCATGAGATAATACATCCAACAACATCACCAACATACTTGAACTCTGAAGTCGGCTTGTAGACATGAGATGTGATCATATGAGCAGTCAAGACACACACACTATAGGCTCCGAAACCTATTGGCATTCCGTGTATCTGCTGCGCTGGATGAGTTTCACAAATTTCAGCATCAGCCACCACCTCGCCATCCTTGTACCAACTTAGTAACTTGCAAGCTGTAAATTTCTCTGGCACTTTCACCTCATTTGTTCTGCTAACAGGAGTGGTAGTCGGAGTAGTTGACTCTTTCTCATTGCATGGGACAACTCTTCTAGTGCTAGCCTGGTTGTTGCTTCCAACTGGAGTGGCCATGTGAGTGTGGGAGACTTCATCGTAGACACATTTCGAGCTCCTTTCCTATAGAATAAACATACCAGAAGTCAGTGGGGCACAATCATGCTTCATATAAAAAGAAAACTAAAAACCAAACTGTTAAAAAAACAAATTCTCACCTCCATCATCACAAGCCGATCATTCATTGCTCTACATGTTTCCTGACACTCTTTAATGACCAACTTGTAGTGGGCATTGGATATCATATTTTTACGTGTCACTCCATACCCCATGCCTTTAAGTCTTACACCTTTATCTTCACCAAGAGCCTTCGAAAGAATATCGTCTGTCAAGGACGATCCACTACAATCAGAACTATGATTTGCTTGGGCTTCTTCAAATTTTTTCTGTACAATCCGTGTGAAACATATAAGATATTTTTGCATTATTGAAACTCACATAAATTCAGAAAAGGAAGAGAAGATTACTCACAAAAGCCTGTAGAACAGCCGGATTTGGCTCCTTTCCATGATGTGCTTGGTGGACCGTTTTCCATAAAACAGCTCTATCGACAGGTTCAGTTGTGTTCCTCTCTTTTTGCTGCACAGAAATTGTGAATCCTAGTTAGTTAACACCTTCCAAAAGAGATATTAAAAAAATTACAAGTTTTCATTTTATGCATGAAAAACTTGACATCTAATACACAAAGCTAAGCACTGCTCATCATCTTCATTATTAACTTGGGAATTGTTCACAAGAATAAGAAATAAAGCTCAAACTAGCAAACAAATGAAGTATATAAAATTAAAAATAGTAGAACATACCATCTTCGCCTCTAATCGGGCATAACCTTCACGACTAATCGTGTGAGGGGTGGTATGGCTGGCAAGAATTTCTTGCATTTTGAGTCTTTTCACCTGCAAAGGGAAATATAGCAATCATTAGACACATTCTAATTTTTTTGAAGCTTCAAATAGTCATTCATTATATTAGAAACGGTACTTACTCTGAAATCATCCGAGTTCACACGTTTCACAAACTCTCCCCACTCTCTGACAGTCATGCTTGTGGGCATTAGCTTTGCAACCTTTTTCTCTCTATCTTCCCATTGTAGCTGATCAAAAGCATCTAACACCAAAACGGCTCTCCTGGATCGAGCTTCTTTGAGATATGTTCCCATTTTTCCAAAATAGTAGTCTTTGTAATGTTCAGGAACAATGAACCGTTGCTGCGAATAAACATAAATCATTTTAATTAGATCTGCTATGAGTTAAAGAGTTGTCGACTAATGAAAATAGTCAATTAAAGATTTAAGACTCAGTTTAATTACCTCAACAATCTTCCATATGTTTGCCTTGGCCTGAGAAGGAAGGAGTCTCCAGTCCTGGTGCGTTAAGGAAATATTTCTCCGAACTAACACCCCTAGACAATTGGGCAGCTGCACGGAAGGTTCACCAATTGGCTGTTCTTTAAAGTTGAAGGGAACTTCAGTTTTTGTAGTTGTGCTCTCCAGCCTCAATGCATGCATCTTTGTTGGTCCACGTGGAACAAACTTTCTTTTCTTCGTTGGTACCGAAACCTCCACTTCATCACCTTATGGATTATCAGTATCACCCTCATCATCATTCTCTAATTCCTTTCCCACATCAGTCTCGGCATCATCACCATTATTTTTTTCTTCATCTTCCGCCTCTTCATATGCTATGTCTTTGTTGGGATGTAAAATATCATCTTCCTCTTCCTCTTAAAAATCTGAAAAAGTGTCGTTTGGATTCCTGAGTTAAACATTTGGACATGGGCCGGTGCTTATATCCAACTTCTGCTTTACTTTCTTTCTCCCCTCTTTGGACTTTCCAGCAACTTCTTTAAATTTTGTAGTTGTCGACACATTCTTGTTCTTAGAGACTACTTTCTTTCGAGATGGTGTAGGTAGTTTGGAAATAGTTGGTTGTGCAGACTCTTTGAACCTTGGAGATGATCACGTCTGAGAATCATTTATTTCAGCTGGAGGTGGTATGGTGGTTTCAGGTTGTGTACACTTTGTAGTTTGTGTAGTGCTTCTTGGATCAGTTTGATCTGCGGGCTCTTTGAACCTTGGTGATGATCGCCTCTGACATGTAGGTTCAGCTGATTCTACGGACTTGGTTCTTGGTGTTCGGGACTTTGAAGTAACTATATCAGTTTCAGGTGGAGATTCATTATTAGGTTGGGACTGGCTCTTCAGTTGCTTCTTCATCTGCAACAACCATATATATATAACTTAGTTATAATGAGAAGGTAAAGTCATGTTTGTGTTAATACAATGAAATTGAGATGAAAATAGCTTACCCTGATTGGAAACTGCTTGAGATGGTTTTTCTTTACTGGTTCCTTGGTCTGCAACATAAAATACATAAGCTCAGTATACGTTGTCGACTTAAAAGGGTCATTTACATGAATAAGAGAAACTGAATCATAATCTAAGTCTTTACCTTATTCTTTCCCATTGCTGTGAGATTTGTTTTCATCAATGCAGTTATATGAGCTAAAAATACAGAATTCAAAAGTGATCAGTATATATATAACATTGTGCAAACTACATCAACTGTACATTTGGATACTAACAAACATTAAAAAAAAAATGAGCCGGTGCACTCCTTATCCTATGGGTAAGTCGATCGCTTGAGAAGCAATTGTCTTGCCCATAAGATAGAGAGTGCACTAGCTCTCATCAATCCTTAACCACCAACAATTTTCAAGGTTAAGAAAGCAATAACAGAGTGACAAACAAGATCTCAACTCCAACTCAGTCCAATATGTCACTGATATTTTACATCTAAAATCATGTTTTTCTTAAACACAAGCAATAACAACCAAGCAACTGTGAGCCGCTGGTTGGAATACTGAAGCCCTACACAATTCTCAGTTCAGAATGAGCCAGAGGTTCAGTAATCCAACCAGCAGTTCTTGTAGATTCACTTGATAGCTATCATGTTAAAACAAGCATCATATTAAGAAAACAACATAATACTACACCATGCTAAGTTTCTTATCCTACCAAATGTTAAATTCTGCTACAAAATATAATGGGAAAAAAAAAACCTAAAATCAAAAATCAGTCAAAATCAAAATTAAACAGAACCCTAATAAAATCAAAACAAAATCAAAAATCCTAGCTAGAACAAACATCAAAACACAATTGCATGTTATTGAAAAACAAAAAAGAAAAAAAATTCCTAAAATAAAAAATCGGTCAAAATAAAAAGTAGAACCCTAAAAAAATCAAAACAAAATCAAAAATCTTAGCTAGAACAAACATCAAAACACAACCAAATAAATCAGAGAAGAAAGGGTTTGAGAGATTTATTCTTACCACTATAAAGATATTTTCTGAAGAGGGTTATGATTACATCTGAGGTTTGATACACCTTCTGTAGATAGTTGGATTTGAGGGTTAAGATTTGTGTTGGATTTGAGGGTTAAGAAAGGGTTAATATTTGTGTGGAATGATTTGATTTTGATTTTTTCTCTGAGATCAGAGAAGAAAGGGTTTGAGAGATTTTTTTCTCTGAGATGAGAAAGAGAAAGAGAAAGTGAAGCGTTGAATGGAGAAGGAACCGAGGGAGAACAGTTTTCTGTGGTCCTTAGTCTTTTGGGTTTTTTTTTCTTCGAAAATTGGAAGAGGTGACACGTTGCGAAATTTGGGCGGGATGTTGGGTGAAAAAAATCTGTAATCCGCATGATATGCTTTAGAGCCGTTAGATTAGATTATATGCAATCTAATTGGTTAACAGAATAGGTTACGGATTGAGAAATATGTTTGTTTTTGTCAAACCAAACAATGAATTATGACCATTAGATTGAGTAGTGATCCTTGTTTGTTGTTTTAGCTTCATTCTTGATCGTTGGATTAAATATGAAATCCAACCAGTAACGGGTAAGATTCCTTCGTCTTACTCCCCGGAAATCTTTTGAGGCATTAAATTTGCCAACTTATCAGTAGAAAGTGTCTCCGAGATCGAAACCTGGACGGATACTAATGTCGAAGACTCGGTAACAACGAAGAATACGACCAGTAACGGGTAAGATTCCTTCGTCTTACTCCCCGGAACCTTTAGAAACCCTAAATTTGCAAACTTATCAATGAAAGTGTCTCCGAGATCGAAACCTGGATGGATACTAATGTCGGAGACTCGGTAACAACGAAGAATCCGACCGATGAATCGGGTAAGATTCCTTCGTCTTACTCCCTAACCTTTAGAAACCCTAAATTTTCCAACTTATCGAGTGAAAGTGTCTCCGAGATCGAAACCTGGATGGATACTAATGTCGGAGACTCGGTAACAACGAAGAATCCGACCAGTAACGGGTAAGATTCCTTCGTCTTACTCCCCGGAACCTTTAGAAACCCTAAATTTGCCAACTTATCAGTAGAAAGTGTCTCCGAGATCGAAACCTGGACGGATACTAATGTCGTAGACTCGGTAACAATGAAGAATCCGACCAGTAACGGGTAAGATTCCTTCGTATTACTCTCCGGAAATCTTTTGAGGCATAAAATCACCATTTTCGTCAAAAATTTAGCAGAAGTGGAAAAAATTTAGCAGAAGTGAATTTGTTTTAGCAGACCGACAAACTATTTATGACGACTTCTACTAAAGGTTGCGAAAGGGGATGTAGGAAATATTACATCCTAACCATCCATTTCAATCTGTAACCGTCCAATTTTTTTTGGCCACTTCATGTACCCTTAGCTACTTCTTTTTTTCATTCTTTCAAACCTTATCCCCTGCATCTTCCTCCTACTTCATCACTTCTTTCTCTGTAAAACCACCATATCCCGCAACCATCAGAAGTACCATCTCCCTCAACCATGAAAACCATCATCAACAGCTCACCATCATTAACAGCTCATTACCATCAAAACCACCCTCATCAACCCAACAGATCGAGGTAGCTGTACGAAGTTTTTACACCAACAGAAGTAGTTTAACAACAATCAACAGATCGAGTTGAAGACTTACAACAATCAACAGATCGACCTACCTGAAGACTTACCCAGGTCTGTAAATCGGGTTTCTCGATCTCTTTAGGGTTTAATTTTAATTTTGTTTTTGATTCTCGATTTTACTTTTTTTTTTTTTTTTTCAATCATTGAATTTAATTTGTTTGGATAATTTGGGTCATTTATTTCAGTTAATTTCAATCATTGCATTGAATACTTGTGGTTGAAATAAAATCAGTTGCATTAATATTTTGTATTAGGGTTTGCATTCAATTCAGGTGAATTAAGTTGCATTTAATTCAAATGATTAGAATTAGGGTTTGCATTGAATTCAGGTGATTTGCATTATATTGATTCAAATTTTAATTCTTTTGCAGGATTTGATTCAATTTTATCTGAAGAATTTTGTGTACAAATACTTGGCTGAAATGGGAGGGGAACAAGGGTTAATCTGAGAGAAGAGTTTAAAGGTATATGATGTAGATATTTAGAGCATTGTGAACTGATTGCATTACTAGCTAGGGACTGAAATTAGCTTCTAATTAGACATAACAACACTGAATCAGTCATGGGTGGAGGTGTGAAAGACTCTCCAAGTAGCAGTAATAGTTGCAACAACAGAAACAGTAAGATGAGAATGAAAAATATACTAATTGAGTGTGCTATGTGTGAACAAGGGAACCATGAAACAAAAGTGTGTCCTTGGCTCCATTCTAGGTGCAAGCATGTTCCTTGTAATGGTGTGAGAGCATTTCTACGATCTAAAACAACTGAAACCTATGGAAAAATGTTCTTCAAGTGCACCATACCTACCTGCACCTACTTTGAATGGTTTAATGATGCTTCTGACCCTTGCAAAGCCAAGTTGTTATTATTACCATCAGCGAAAAGCTGTAATGCTTATGGAGAAAATGATCACTCTTATAAAGATTGTCCACTGCACAATCAATTGTGCTTCTCTTCAACCTGCAACTGCAAACTCACCCTAAGAATATGCAACAATCAACACAATAAGCACATAGCTTACCTTGTATGTGAACAATGTGAAGATTTTACATGGGCTTCAGATGCTATCTTCATTGCTGCAAAATAAAAAGTTAGAGTTTCTACTAATCAAATAGATGATCTAGTTACAAAGCTAGGGAAAAGTCTTCATATGTAATAATTTATTATTTTATGTGTAAGACATGATTTAAATATTGTACTTCATTTCCTACCCTCTAATTAAAAAATATATTTAGAGTATTGTCATTGTTGCAGGGCTATTCTGGTTATAAGTCCTTGTAATGTTTCTCTGTATTGTGTAACTATAAATGCTGGTTATAAATTACATATATAAGTTGCAGGGCTACATCTTTCAGCCATTTTCTAACTCTTCTTTTTTCTGTGGCGCGCAGATTGAAGTTTTATTTTAACATATATACATATAAATCAATTAAATTCGTTGTAAATGATGAATAAAGATTGGATTTATTTGCCAAGGTGAATATGTTTAACTTAAGGATATATATCATATTCTTTACATTGGTTTGCTAGATTGTTAATTTGCGTTATTACGGTGCTTTGATTTTATCTATCTTTTATGCAGGGGTGGTCTTCCATATCAGGAAGCATTGAATAATTTCATAGATACCGTCTGTCAGAAACTAGGAAATCCTTCTAAGTTGAGTTGTCCTTGTGTTGATTGTAAGAATCTTGCTTTGCCACTTCCTCCGGATGCAGTGCATCTTCACTTGATGAAAAGGGGTATGGATCCTACATACACCGAGTGGGTTTTTCACGGCGAGCCAGTAATCATTTCTAATGATATTCACCAAGAAGGAGCAACACATGGTTCAGAACAAATGTATGTAGAGGATAATGTTGAAGGTGATGCACATCAAGATCAGGGACATGAAATCAGTCAAGAAGAGGGGTTGGATGAGGCGGCTGACGCTCCGTTATACCCTAATTTTAAAACACACACAAAGTTATCTATCACTATGGAATTGTACATGCATAAGACAGTTAATGGTATATCTAGGAAGGCTTTTGACGAACTTCTCAAGACAATTGGTTCGTTGTTGCCGCCAGGTCATTGTCTTCCTAAAAGCACATATCAAGTCAAAAAGATGCTTAAATCTTATCAATTAACTTACGAGAAGATACATGCATGTCTGAATGATTGTTTCTTGTTTAGAAAGGAGTTGAAAGATGCAGCTGAATGTCCTAAATGTCATTATTCTAGGTGGAAGAAAGCCACATCTAACATGGAAGACGATGAGGACATGATAGACAAGCCCAAAAAGAAGATACCGGTGAAGGTTCTTAGATACTTCCCCCTTATACCGAGATTGAAAGATTGTATCAATCAGCTGAGATGGCTGAGCATTTGATATCACACGCGACGAGCAAGAGTAAATATGGGAATATACTTCATCCTTCAGATTCTTTAGCTTGGAAGCACATAGACAAACAATTTCCCGCATTTGCTTCAGATGACCGTAATCTGCGTCTTGGGATTGCTGCTGATGGATTCAATCCGTTTGGCGATCTTTCTCCAAACCACAGTTGCTGGCCGGTGATGATCGTGGTTTATAATTTTTCCCCTCAAAAGTGTATGCAAGCCGAAAACATTATTCTGATCATGCTAATTCCAGGAAAAAAGAAACCGGGTAATGACATCGATGTATATTTGCAGCCATTGATTGATGATCTAATTGAGTTGTGGGAGAACGGCGCGAAGGTATATGATGCTTTTAGTAAATCAGAATTTAACTTGAAGGCTTTATTGATGTGGACGATTAATGATTTTCCTGCATATGGTAATTTATCGGGATGTACGTATAAAGGGAAGGCAGCATGCCCTCTTTGTGGTGATAACACACTTAGAAACTGGTTACCGTTTAGTCGTAAAACTGTATACATGAATCATAGGAGATTCCTTCGTCATAATCATCCCCTTCGACAGAAAAAAGACTTGTTTAATGGAGAAATTGAGAGGAGGGAAAAACCACCTGTTATGTCTGGTGCTACTGTATTTGAACATCAGAGCACTATTGTTAATGATTTTGGGAAAGATAAGAAGAACGAGGAGGAGAAAAGGAAACAAAAAGAGGAAAATAAGAAGAAGAATAAGAAGAATAAGATGACAAAGGAAATCGGTCAGAGTAGTGCCGCAAAAGGTGCAAAGAACGGTAATTCTGAGTGTGGGAAGCGGAAAAGGGGTGATGTTTCTAATGTGGCTAGTTCTGCTGCACCTCATGATGAGGAAACTGAGCTTCGGGTGTTTAACAAACGATCGATATTCTTCGACTTGCCTTACTGGAAGGTCAGTTCTCACTACAGATTTACTTGTTAAATAGTTTTGTGCACATGAGCTATGCTTGAACTCACTATAATTAACCTGAATACCCTTTTTCTTTCATGTGTGATTAAACTCACTATATCTTCATATCTATGTGTTAGCTAGTTTACATGGATGTGTACCTGTTTTTCTAGTTCTTTTACTTACTGAACAAACTAGTTAGCTTTATAGGTAATTATTAGCATGCAGGTTAATTAACTTGTGTAAAATTTAATTTTGGTTTAACAAATCATCTTTTGGAATTACTAATGTTAGGATTTTTCATGAATTCCTAGGATTTGTTACTACGGCATAATATTGATGTTATGCATACAGAAAAAAATGTCTATGAGAGTGTCATTGGTACTATTTTGAATATAAAGTTCAAAACAAAAGACGGTTTAAATTCCCGTAATGATCTGAAGAGTATGGGAATAAGATCAGAATTGCATCCGCAAGAGATAAATGGCAAAACAATCCTTCCACCAGCACCATACAGCTTAAGAAACAAGAATAAGGCTATACTTTATAATAGGATGAGAAATTTGAAGGTTCCATATGGGTATAGTTCGGATCTTAGGAAGCATTTATCGAAAGATGGTCAATTAGGTGTCCTTAAGGCTCATGATTATCATGTTCTTATGCAACAAATATTACCTGTAGCTTTGAGAGGACTTTTACCTGAGGGGCCAAGTAAGGCGATTTTCAGGTTGTGTTCTTATTTTCACGAAATATTCCAAAGGGTAGTTCATCTCGAAAGATTAGTAGAACTTGAAGTGGAAGTAGCTGAGACTTTGTGCATGTTGGAGACGTACTTCCCTCCATCCTTTTTTGATGTGATGGTGCACTTGACAATTCACCTAGCTCGAGAAGTGTGTTTATGTGGACCTGTACAATATCGTTGGATGTATCCATTTGAAAGGTATGCTAAATTTTATAAATGTTATTTCTGCTTTTTTATTATTTTGTTTCAATCTTTTTTCTGTTTGCACAACGTGTTAGTAGCTTTCCCTTGTAGATTAGAGATACTTATATCCAAATGTTGAAGTTTTGTAAGACGTATACCGACTTCGTTTCCACCCTTTTAACTGGTAACTGTTTCATATGCTACTTTCATATAGGTATATGAAGACATTCAAAGAATATGTTAAAAATTACGCACTACCTGAAGCTTGTATAGCAGAGTGTTATCTTGGGATGGAGTGTGTTAGGTTTTCTATTCTCATGGATCAAGCAGCTGAAATAGGAGAAAATCCAAGCTGTAACAAAAACTTTCAAGATGGTTCCACACAGGAAGCACACCCTCTTTCTAAAGGTGTCCAAGTGCGTATGGAGCATGCAAAGTTAAAGATTGCTCACAGATATGTTCTTTTTAAAACGATAGAAACTGACCCATATCTAACGTAAGTATGACATTGACGTTCATTAGAAATGGTTAATCAGTTAATACCTCCTGTTTTAATTTTACTTTTATCTTAGAATGCGTATGGATGAGTTAAATTCTTCGGTTGGGAGTTCTATTAACAGTGAAGACCAGCTCATTTCCATACACTCGGACACATTTGGAGATTGGTTTAAACAAAAGGTACCTTTTTTCCACTTTTATTCAGATTGCACAACTTAATTAGTAGTTTTATCACTAATGTCTTTTGAGACTTCAGAAAATACAAATAGAACCATCGTCCATGGATGTGTTTTATAGTTTTTTGATTCTGTATGGGTACAACATATTCTATCACCTAGAACCATCCATGTTACGCAGAACATCGCTATAAAAATGTCTTCTCATGCTCAGATAACCATTTTAGTTATGTATTTATGTTCTGAGTATGCACGGTGTAGGTTTATATGCAAATTGAACAAGGCATGTCAGTTTCAAACACGGTAGAGTGGTTGGAAAAAGGGCCTTTAGAAAACTGCGTGTCATATAAAGGCTTTCTAATCAATGGGTCTAGATTTCTTACGAAGGATGTTCAAAGAGTCACGCAAAATAGTGGTGTCTCAATTGAATCAAAAACTTTAGTTGTAGGACGATCAGAAACCACTGGTTTCTATGGTGTGTTAGAAGAAATTATAGTGTTGGACTACATTACTTTACAAGTTCCAATATTCAAATTTGACTGGGCTCACACCTATTTTGGTGTGAAGGTAGAGAAAGGCTTCACAATAGTCAACTTAAAACAGCATAAGAACCAATTTTGTAACGACTCATTCATTTTAGTATCACAAGCGCGACAAGTTTTCTATTCTCGAGAGTCAGATACATCTAACTGGTATGTGATGTTGAAACCACCACCGAGGGGTTTCCATGAATTAGAGGAATTCAATAAAAATGATGGAAGTTGCCAACCTGTGGATACTTCAACTCTTGGCTTACAAATAGATGGAGAGAGTGATCAAAGTTACGCAAGAGAGGATGATGAACCTATTGTAGTGGCGACAAAGAATAAAAACAAGAGGAAGAATAAAAAGAAGTTCACAAGTTAATTAGGCCAGTATGTAGTGCATTGTGTTTACTGTAATAGTTTTTTGCGGTCTTCGTCGTTCTCGTTGCTGTCATTGTGGATCTTGTTGTCACAGTTCTTGTGTATTTCTTTTGCTGAAACTAGTATCGTTCTTGTGATTGTGATGTTTTATCTTATTACTGTGATTGTGATGTTTGATCTTTGTTCGGGACTTTGAACACCCTTTTTTAACTCCGACAGTGAAAATGATTTATCATTTTCATTGCCGGTCTCAAGCCCGGAAAAAGGAGGAGAGAAGAATGGAATATATGATAGTACAGTCATTTACAGTCATGGAACTATAGATATACATGCACAATAATTTTTCTTCTTTTTATATGTTTAGTTACCATTTGGTGCTATGGGTTGTCATTGTTTCTGAAAAAAAACTCCATTCTTTTTATTTTTTTTGGTGGATTGGAAGAAATTGGGTACTTGAACTATGAAATGAAAGTGCCATGGAAATAACAGATATAAAATGAGACGCATTATCATATTGAATGTATGGGATTCTTTATAAAGATGTCTTGTAGAATGTATGTGATTGTTTACAGGGAAGGATTTGCGTTGTTTGCGGCTCAGGGGACTGAGCCTTATTTCTGTACATCTGATTTCATTTTTACGACTCTTATAAAGGTCGTAACATATGTTCAACGACTCTTATACAGGTCGTCAAATATGGTCATAAGTTTAGTAAATAAGAACCACAAACCTATCGGAACTGTGATAGCGTAGGCTAGGTTGTTGGTGCGGACTTGACTCAGGCCCTGCAAACTCATTTGCCAACTATATTTTTAATTGGGAAACTCTTATAAAAGGTCGTTATACGATTCCTTTAATTTTACTTCAACAACCCTTATAAGGGTCGTTATACATGTTCATTTGAAAAAAAACCCAAAAACCACAAGCTTGCGAAGTGTAAGGATGGTTCATAGGTTAGTATAACGCATAGTAGGTTCACGTTCTAATCCCCTCATCCCATATTTTATATTTTCATTTTTTGGTTGTCTTCAACAATCCTTATAAACGTAGTTGTACAATTTCATAAAAAAATAACATAAAAACCCAAACTTGTGAAGTGCAAGGATGGTTCATACCAACTTTTTTTCTTGAAGAGTTGTCGTTCGTTTTCTTGTCGCAACCCTTTGCTTCTAGGGATGGGTAGTGATGCCATTTTACAACACTTACATTGAAAAAGGTTGTTAAACATGGGATGTACTACGACCTTTAGGAAAAGGTTGTAAGTTTCCAGTTGTAGATGTATATTTTTCCTGTAGCTTTTCATCTTCCTTGCCAGAATCTGGTTTTATACATGTACCACATAAACCCATTCTGGTAGTCTCTTCAGAATCAGACTACTTTTGTTTCTTTATGTACCAATTTTTACTTGATTTTTGTTAAATTTTGGTGTATAATGGACTTCAGACACCTAGCATTTTAGAATCGAGAATTAACCTTGGAGGATGCTCTGAGGAAACCACAAAGAGTTCCAGAGAGAAGCCTATATAAGTTCGCTTATAGAGGTGAGACTAATCTTGAAAAAGTGCTGGCATTGATTGATAAGATGGCACTGGAAGAGCTTGTTGAGGTCATCAGGTTCGCTCGGATGGGATGAAAATTTATTTCAGCTGAGAGGGATCGCCACCAAGAATTGGAAGGTATGTTTGAAGAAATGGATGAAGCTGCTACAATGGCTGATGTTGCAGCTGCTCCTGATGCTGGTGATGGTGGTGCTGCTGCTGCTCCTGATGTTGTTCATGCTGCAAATGCTCTTGCTGCTCCTTAAGTTTTTAAGTTTAACTTTTTAATATTAAAACTTTAAGTTATAATACTTGTGTTTGTTTTTTGTTTTAAGTCTTTTGGGATGGTTTATATATGTAACAAGTTCAGTAAACCCGCGCAATTACGTGGGCTAGATTATAATAGGATTCACCCAATAATCTCTTTCTCCTAATTACCTCTCTAGCTTACATTTATAAGTAGCTTCTTGTCAACAATTTTTCAAATATATATGGCGAATTAAATGTGAAATTTGGGTTTCTGCATATATATTATTGACTTATTGTCGTTGTGTAAAAAAAGTGGAATTCTGATCAATATCTGGGACTAGTAGCAACGCCAAGATGACTAATGTGAATAGCACTGAAGGATTAAAGGAAGTGCTAAGAGTTACCAACAAAAGAAATTGTAAGGTATCCATGAAAGCTAAAAAAAAAGATATCTTTGAAGGGCTCACCTCAAAGGGGTTTTTCATTGCTAGATTATTTTTTCTGTTAAGTTATAATAACTCTAAAAGTATGGATAAGAGTATGCATATAGATCCAGCTTATATATATGAGTTAGAGAGACATACTTGAATAAAGGAGTTGGAAGAATAACTTGTTTCACCGCTGCACCATTCATCTGAAAAATGAGAGTTTATTTTGAGTGAAAATGGGAGTACAAAGATACTATAGATATGTGATCATAACATGTACATGTTTATACACAAAACAAACCGATCGAATTGACTTATTTCAAAAATTATGGTTGCATCGGCTGAACATAGCTGTCATTTCCAGATGATGCTTCGTATTATACTGAATCATTTCTTAAAAATGAATCATTGTTGCGACACAGGATTCAAACCCTCTCACTTGTATTTCCCATAAAAAAATAAAATAAAATAAATCATCTGATTTCTCTAGATCCTCTTAAGGCTCTGAACAATATCTAAGATAGATAATATTCACAACTCCGTTAATGATGTTAATACCGTTCTAAAAGATAAAACAGAATAGATGTTAGTGTAGGTTGTAACTGATATCTTAAAGATAAGACATAAACATCTAGTTAAATGTTCCAAAATAAATCTTACTAGTAGCCTATACGTGTTCAACATTCAAAGTCTCTTTGTAATTTCTCAAAGGCGGAACTAATGTTAATCAATGGTCAATTCACAACTCCAAAAGCATTTGCTTCTTAGTAAATTGATTACCTTTCTCAAATTATTCACCATTAACATATTAAAGCATTACCTCTCTTCATTAAGTTTCAAGAGTTGCATATTATAAACATGTCAAAGCGTAACTTATTCAAAGATGTCCTTGTGGACATTCTTCTAACTTCAGTCGATCTTTATCTCTCTCACTTCTTGTATGCTAAAGACACCAGAAAACATACACGTCTCCATATTTTCATCACCTATCATTATGGAACTAATGATGGACGTTACATGATTCAATATTGCTGCCAAAATATTTAATCTCAGCATTAGCAACTAATTAAGAAATTCGAATCAGACTTACTTAATAGTTGTGAAAAAGAATGTATCGAACTTTTGACATATTTGTGTTTGACATGTTTCCTAAATAGTAAGGAACTCCAATAATCATTTGGATTTCAACAACCTACGTAACCATTAGAAAATCATGTTCTGTCAACATATTTGTATCCCAGATGGCCGGATGGGTCTCAAAATCTCAACTGTTGGCTAACGATATCTCACCAAAAAATGTATATTTACCGATCAAAATAAATAAATAAATTTTTCATCAACTGTTGGATTTCGAGATAATGTTATCCTCTAAGGGGCTTTTTTAATCAAATGTTACTAAAATCTATCACAAAATAATCAATATCCATCTAGTAATTAATAACTAATCATTGAGAAGGTTTTGCAGAACATAAATATTTACATGGGACTAAAAAGTGATGAAGCACATTTGAATTCATTGTACTTACCATTTGTCGAGAATGAGGGTGAATTGAAAAACTTTGTGACATATGAATTCATTCAACCCATTGTACTTAACAACCAAGACTCAAGAGTAATAAAACTTCATGTCGGCATTCAAATTTATAGGATAAGTTTCATGTGTGACACACCAATTTATAGAAAAAGTAAATTTTGAAGAGACATATTACGATCAGGGAGATTCCGACGGAAGTGTCTCTTTGGTTAATATGATGCCTAATCAGATGTGTCTCTTTGGTTAAACGCATCGGTTCTACTAAAAGGACATCTTTTTCCAAAACACATACCCGTTGGTCAAAAGAAGTTTCCCTTAAAAATGTACTTAGTGTGGACTGACGTGGCGCTTACAGTATGCTGACATGTCACACTGATGATTGAGAATTCCTGAAAATGAATATAGAGTTGACACACATCAGCCTAACTATTCTCCTTTATATAAAGAAGTATTGATATGGATGATCTTTTTGTGGTTAATGTTTTTATTTTGGTTGATCTTTGTGTTGAACTTCTTGGCACATAATGTTTAAATTGATTCTAGCCTGACATGCCGGCAATCGGTCCACTCGATATGCCAACATAAACCGATTGTTTAAGCCGTTTTTCCTGGATATTTTTCAAGCCAGAATCGGATCACATATTATAAAATATAAACCGATTGTTGTCGGTGAAAATTCAAAATCTAACAGATATCTAATCGGTTTACGTTGGTCACAAGAACAACCGATTCCTTGTGGCATATCAACACAATCGGGTTTTGCAGAGCTCCTAAAATACCGATTATAACAAATTATTTCACGTTTTTCAAAAAAATAATAGTCGTTAAGGACTTTCTATATAAATAGAGACCTCACCCTTGGACCCCATTTGCCCCAAAATTGATCATTTTATCCCCCCTCACTCCATATACTCCACAACTACTTAGTCCGTACATATACATACAAGAAATGGCATCGTTTGACTCCACGGAAAATTTGGCAATCACAAAGCATGGTATGCGGAAAATAGACTTAGACGTCAATCCTCCGAAAGGAAGGTGTTTATAGGTAAAAATAGCTTCTTCCGATTTCGGTAAATTCGTTAGGTGAGTGAGAAACTAGTTTAAACCCTAAAAAAATGTACTGCAAGTTGAGCACTTTTAGGTTCGAGAGATCAATCTGTACAAGTCCGTCCTAAACCAAGAAATGGTCGTTCCAGACTTGCTTCGGTCATAAAGAGGAGGAGAATGGGTTGGTTTTGGGGAGGGAAGCAAGGATAGTGTGAGACCAGAATAGTTTATTCTAGAAGAGCAATTGGGTTTCTACAACTTGTTTTCAGAAAAGTACGAGAGCTCATGAGGGGAGCTAGCAGGTAAGTATTCTGAGTGTTCTCTTGTCCGAATGAACATATTTTTGGAATGGAAATAGGTGAGACCTATTTATACAAGTTGTAGTAGAAACGTACTCTGGTCTCATTAAGGAGTGAGGAGTAAATGGGATGAGGTGGTAACCGTATACATGGATTTTATGTCTCATAAAGTGGCTAACGCATGAAATTGATTTTCATGAAACTGTTAAAGTTATGAAATTGATGTCCATAAAGTTTGTTAACTCACGGCTTTATGTTCCATGAATGTTTCCCACATAGCTCTCATATTTACTAGGCACCTCACCCTTATGACACTTCCTTATGAGGGGCGTAGTGTACGCCGCACGCTGTAGACCACCAAACCAATACCCAAAGAGAATCCCCTTGTTTGTGTTTATGTTTTTGGAAAACATGTAAAACGTTGTTATGGCTTGGCAAGTTGAGCTTGGGGAACTTGCTATCCAGGTGACCTTCGACGGTCGAGATGTTGCATCTTGAGAGGAGGGGCAACCGTTGATCGTTGCACGCCTTTTTTTTGGTGGCCGTGTAGTGAGGTCCAACAGGGTGGCACGGCCAGGGTGTGTTTAGACTTGGCGTGAGGAGCCAAGGGTTTTCCATGGGCGCATGGCGTGACTAGCCTGGAATAGGTGCGTGACCAAGCTATGGTTTCGGGTCTAAGGTCGTGAGGGGACTTTTAGACGACCATGATTTGCTCCTGGGATTGAAGGGCAACCGTTGATGGGCGCCTGGCTTCAATTTGGTTTAGAAACCCTAATTGGTTACCTTAACTAGAACCGCCACAGAATTCTAGTACGAACTCGAATTTTGATGGTCCGCCCCTCAAATCAACCGGAAAAGAATTTCCTATTTCCTCTTGCGGGGAGATTTAGGTTTTGAACAAATTAGGGAGGGAAAAACATCCTGAAAGAAAAAGTCAGGAAGATTTCATGAGGGACGGTGGCATGGCCAGGCTATCATGGCATGCCTTGGCGTATCATGGTGATAGGTGTTGTAAAACACCTAATTTTATATCTAGTATTTATGCTTTCTTTGCTATTTTTCTTGTAAATTATGTATATTATGTTTTGTTTTTGAGTATTTAGGTACTTTGGAGTCATTCGGTTCAAAAGAGGAGGAAACATGGCAAAAGCGTTGGAGGCGGATTGTGTCTCATTATTTGCTTTTATTCTTCATCTATGTCTGAAAAGTATGTTGGCTTTAGTGATGCAAATTTTGTATGAAAAGAACGACCACTTTAGTGATGACTCTCATTGAAGAGTATATGTGAATTTGAGAATAAGGGACGGTTGCTGTTAGCGGAGGAACTCGGAAGAAGGAGAAAGCGTTCAATTGGAGCATAAAGGGGCAAAGCTATCATCTCCTAGGCGGCGAACACTATCCGAAGAATCGAGCCATGGTTGAGGGTCGACCAATTCTATAAGAGCACTAAAGACTGCTGATGTTAAGGGGTGGCCACCTGTTATGGGGTACCCATTGGGGTGTCCCTTAGCCTATGGACTGGAGTGCAATAACCACCCAATCATTTCTAACCCTAAATCGAGAAGAGAAATCTCCTCCCAATCATGTTTCATTTATTCCATCACTAGAACTGAGAAAGAACAGCATCCATGGCTGCTGACTCAAATAAATCGAGAATTAGAAGTTGTAATCGGAGAGGGCTTTTGATGGTGGAACACTGAGGTCAGAGATTGGGGTAATGTAATGGAGTTTCAAGGTTCGAAATTAAGAAAGAAATGAGATCTGATGTTGGTGAGCAGATGCAAGAAATGAGTGTGGTGGGTGAGAGAGAGGATTCTGATGTTGTTAAGCACAGGGGAGAAGAACTCAAGATCACTGTGAGGGTTGGTTTGGTTGACTTGGAATTTTGGTTTCTGTAGATTAAAATGAACATGGATGTTAAAGGGGTTTGAGATGAATCAGGAATATGGGCTGTCTCAGGTTCAGTTAACATCAAGATGAGAGTTAAACAGAAGTGGAGGTGACTAATGGAAGAGATTATTGAGTGGGTATGTTGCAAATTTAAGGGGGTTTATGGAGTTTTCCAAAACTGGATGAACTTGATCTTTTGATTCATGGAAGCATAATGGGGTTTGAAGTGATGATGACAAGCATTCAAGAGCTGAGTACACTGTTGGTATGATGAGGCTGTTTGATGAGTGCCAAATATTGCATATTCATACACCTTTTCATTGGCACTTAACTCATCTTTCGCGCTTCAAAGTCATATATTATCCCAAATTCTGCATTTTTACCATCTTCAAGAATAAATATTTGTATTAATTAATTTTGTGTTTTTAAGTACTAAATAAAGCTTGGAAGAAATTGAGAAGACAAAGAATTTCCACCTCACCACCATTGGATTCCAAAACATCCACCTCACCCCATTGGATTCCAAAACATCCACCTCACCCCATTGATTCCAAACATCCACCTCACTTATTGGATTCCAAAACATCCACCTCAACCCATTGTATTCTCAAAGTCTCTGTGGTTCGACCTCGTGCTTGCCATGTGTTGTTTGTCGACACTGCACTTGCGTATACACAATAGTAGGTATCTTCCAGGAGCCTACCAAGTTTTTGGCGCCGTTGCCGGGGACTTGGTAAAGTGTAGTTCAAGTTTAAATCCTCCCATCACTTGTTCATAAATTGTCTCCTCGGAACCAGAGCATTTCTCAGATTTGACTGTAAGCGCATTGAAAACGATGATCCTCATTCAAGTTATTTATTCTTTGTCAGAAGCGACGATAGTTCACTGATGTTACTTTTCACATCGATTTTACACTTATTTTTTTATTTTTTTTTGCTTTTGCTTTAAAACTTGGCCCTAACTACCTCTTTTGAGCTCAACAGTGCCGAGTAGTAAAGTAAAGGACGAGTAGGAAGTGAAAGAAGTTTTATTTTTTAAATTAAAAAAAAAAAGTTTATTTTATTTATTTTTAGATTATTAGATTCCTCCACTCTTGTAATTTTCTTTTTCTTTTGCACTTTATTTTGGACTTTGACTTGGACATTCTTTTTTTTTTTATTTTTTAAACCTACGGAAGGGTATTATTAAATATCAACCGTTTATGCAGAAGGACGGTGATTACAATATCACCTCGCCCCCTCGGGTTCGTTCATGACATATGAGTCGTGGCCCGAGTCGACAACAACGGTTCATCCTCCCTGGGAACGGAGGTAAGTTTGTCGAAACACTCGTGAATCCCTTTAGCGAGTTCTTTGTATTCCTCTTCGTTTGCATATATATGTTGAGGAATTGAATACATTTTCCTAGTAAAGGGCAAGGACTGATATAAAGATAAGGTTCGGATTTCATCACCGTTCTCTTCTTGCCCGCCTTAGGAAAACAATACCTAACGTGAACCTAAGCATTAAAATTTGAAATAAAACGAGACCTATAAGGTAACGAGCTTAGTAGGAGAGTCGTCGAAAATATTGTTACTCTCTAAGCATACTAAGTTCATGACGGTTTCAGAATTGAATGCGTATCACATTGTCTTAGAATGCGGTGAGGCCTTGGGTATCAAAGCTCATCGACTTCCTCGCCTCTTCGCCTCTATTCAATTTACTTAAACTCGGATTGATTCGTTTTGCCAGTTATCAGAATTTAATTCCATTTCAAAGGATTAGAGCCGGGTCTAGAAAACAATCTAAGTGGAACCATCATGCTTTTTGTTTGCTAGAAATCAATAGGTTTTCCGTGGGTAGAGTCAGCCTTGGATTTTTCTTCTTTTATTTTGTTTTTCTAATGTATGCCCGAGGTAATTAGAGAGCGGGCTTGGGAAAAAAAAAAAAAATATTGGTATGTTTTCGATGTGTACATCCCAATCTCTCGCAACAAGCCTAGTGCTAGTTAGAGATCATGTCGGATGTGCAGGTGGGGATGGAAACAATCCATCACTTGCTTACGGCATGCTTCACATTATGAAACTCCAACATACCATGATGTCAATAGTTATAGGGATTTTTATGGACATTTTCACAAATCCTGAGCATCAATATGGACCCTAATAACTATTCAAACATGTATCATCCACCACAAAGGTGAAAATGAACATCTTGATCCAACCCTCACAATATCATTTTTGGATCAGTTAGAAGCTAAAATCATCTTTAGAAATGCAATCAAATCTATGCTTGTACCTTATGTGGAGGCTTAGGCCATCTTGCGAGAATTGCTATATTTTGCATGATTTTAGGCGTCTACATGAAAATCCAAAATATGAAATGCCAACAGATTACAAAGTGATAGTCATTGGGACCATAATCAACCTTTCAAGGTTGTTTTATAGACCCTAATGACCATGCACACATGTATCATCCACCACGGTGGGAATTTGAACAATTTTGTACTTCTCAATATGTGGAGGAAAATCTCGAAGCTTGAACAAAAATAATGCTAGAGTGTATTGCATGATAAACCATGTAGCATTGATTATGAATTTCCTACTATTTGAAGACTCTCCTTCCATTGAACAACTTAATGCATTTTTAAAATGAATTTGATTCATTTACAAAATGTAGGAAAGGAGGAATTTCGGATGAAATATTTGTTTGTCCTAATGAAATAAAATGTAGGGCCAGTATGCCTAGTCTTACTTGTGTAGATGATATCAGATATGAACTGTTTTAAATGAAGGGACTAGAAATACTATGATTTTAAATAAGGAAATGCATTTTGTGATGATGATGATGATGTTATGTTAGAAGAATATGTTTTTACCGAAAATATTGTCGAACCTTTGAGTTCGATCACTGTGAGGGTTGGTTTGGTTGACTTGGAATTTTGGTTTCTGAAGATTAAAATGAACATGGATGTTAAAGGGGTTTGAGATGAATCGGGAATATAAAGGAATGTCTCGGTTCAGATTAACATCAAGATGAGAGTTAAAACATCCACCTCACCACCATTGATTCAAGTGGAGGTGACTAATGGAAGAGATTATTGAGTGGGTATGTTGCAAATTTAAGGGGTTTATGGAGTTTTCCAACCCTAATCTCAATGAACTGTTGATGCTTGATTTGAGGTATGGATTTGAGCACATAACAGATGGGTTTGAAGTGATGATGACAAGCATTCAAGAGCTGATTAAATTATCCATTGGTATGATGAGGCTGTTGAAGCCAAGAAATGCATACACAATTGTTGGATTTGAAAAATCTTGCGTATGCAAGAGTGAAGTTGATGATGTTCAAGGTGGGAGTTGGTTGGTGGTGCTGGTGCCCTAGTTGTGATGCAGTTGGTGTGCTACTAGTGAGAAGCTACATCTCATTCGAGCTGAAATGAAGTCAAGTTTGTTGCTTTGCAGTGATGGGTGAATGTGATTATGGTCAGTGGTGAACTGAGATGGTGGTAGTCTCTTAGTGGTGATACTGATGGTGAATTTCGGGTGATGGTGTGAACTGGATAGAGGTGCAGATCAAGGATTTGAGGCATGATGTTTTGAAACTGTGGAATTGGAATTGGTTTGCGCAAGAGCAGCTGGGTCATCGTAGTGGCATTTGAGTATGGGAAAGTGGTCTATGTTGCAGTTGGACTCAGGGATAAATGGAATATGTGATGAAGTCAAGATCGAGTTGGGAATTTCTGCAGTATTGCAGTGGTGTGCTTGCAAATGGAAGCTCAGGTGAAGCAGTTGGTGTTGCTGGAGTAGAAGCGAGCAGAGAAGACAAGGAAGTTGAATTTCTGTGGTTCAATATAGGGTAATGCAGTTGAGGCTTGTGTTGTTGGTGAGGATAACTGTGATATTGCAGTTTGTATGAATTACAGGTGCAACTGGTGATGTGTTGCAGTGGATGAAATTGAAAGTTTGAGCTGTTGAAATCTGAGGTTGATTTGATCTGAAATAGGTGGGTTTTTGGAATTGAATGCTGGGAAAAGAAATTAGAAAACTAGGGTTGTGTGCTGGGATTGATTCAAAGAGAGGTTGTTGTTGCTTTGTGTTGGATGAGCTTGTTATGGATTTAAAACTGGGGGTGGAATGGATGTGGTGACTGGCATTGGTTCTGTTGCTCAGCTGGTTGGTGAGTTGTTGATCTTGCCAGGAGCTGCAGAAATGGTTGCAGGTGAACAATGGCAGGAAGTTAGGGAACTGGTGGTAGTAGAAGCTGGCAGCATTTGTGGTTTCGATGTGAGGTTGTGCAAAGAAGAGGAAATACTGTGAAATGATGTTGCAGTTCAGGGAAGCTGTTGCTGGTGAGTGTTTTGAGTCTGTGATGAGCATGTGGAATTGAACAGCCACCAAGTGGTGATGTTGTTGACTCGAATGGTGCAAGGAAGGTGTGGTTTAAGTTGGTATTGCAGCTGTGGTTAATGATCATGGACAATGGAGCAGAGTCGATGTTGGTTGAGACAGTGGAGAAGCTACAGATGCAAAAAAGGTTTCAGGGAACAGCAATCATGGCTGGGAATCGAGCAGGGAAGGCATGGCCATCTTGGCCGTAAACTATTCTGGCATGCAAGTCGCTTGGTCAGAACTAGTCAGCTGAGTTAGCAGCTGACTCGGTTCTGACTTGTTTTAACTCAGCTCCTCTGACCAGTTTGACTAACAGAAGACCGTTAAGTCAGCAGTTATATCTAACGGTTGACTGACGGAATATTCAGTCGAATATTCTCCCGACGGACAGAACTTTTCAGGTTGCCGGCGGCGACTTTCCAGTGCCGGATTCCGGTCCAATTCCGGCCAAAAACCCAGTTTTCCGGTGACCACTTTTTGGGACATATTTTCTACATGGGTTTATCTTGCTCGTGGGCCGGGTGAATTTCCAACTAATGGACTTTGAAGACAAAACCTATTTTTGGAAGGAGAAAAAGCTATAAAAAGGAAGTTTTCTACACAATTGGAGAGAACGTTTTATTCTATTCTTGGAGCTTTTGCAGAGAACTACTTCTAGGGTTTGATTTCTTTTATGTTTCATCTATTTTCTTTGAATATTATGATGATGAACTCCATGAATATGAGTAGGTAAATACAATTATTGGTTATGGGATAAAAGTTGATTTCTTCAAGCATGTTATTTGATTCTATGAATTAGTTTTGTCTCAATTTTATCATTTATGATTCATCGTTTTTATTATCATATGATTTGAATGCTAGTTTGGTTGAGTCCGGAATCAATTGGATTTTTTTCCATCTCTATAGCTATATTAGGGTTTTCAATACGTAAAAGTTGTTATCTATGATTTTTAGTAGCATCTTGTGGTTAATACTTGTAGTGATACATCTTTTTAATCTCATATGAATCATAACCTTTGTTAAAACGAATTAGTGCTTTTACACGTTTGTTTGCATCGATTAGTCTTATTTCATAGAACTTATAGCTCTTAGGGAGTTAAATCTAATTGTGCTTTTACACTTTAGGTTGCTTTTTAAGAAGATTTCACGATAGCATCTTTTAATGTTGTTTGTGATAAAATCAGGAAATAAACGGGATACTCTTGCGATCAAGATATCCTAGGACTTTTGATAATTGAGAGATTAAATACCAATTCTAATCATATATGAAAAATACATGTTTGTGAATGATACTATCCCTTAACCAATATCTTCACCTTATTGATTATGCCAACTATTTACTTTGCTTTATTTAGTATTATTACTTTGATAAAACCAAAAACACACTCTTGGGTTATTTGGTTACATAAGAATCTGAAAATTGCATAACAACAATCGCCTCTCTGTGGATACGAACTCTTTCTTATCGAATACTATAATCATAATTAGTAAAGTGAGGAAGTGAATTATTTTTGACGCACACGACACGCATCACATGGCATGCTTTGGTGTGGTTTGGCATATGGGGCCAAAGGTTTTCCATGTGGCTAGGGCTAAGGCATGGAGCGACTAGATCAGGATAGGTGTGGCTGGCATGATTTGCCATTGGCATACGAGACGTGGATAGCATGGCTAGGCCCATGGCATGGTGCGTTTGGCATGGTGCATCTAGCATGATTTTCATGGCACGGTGTGATTGGCATGGCGCGGATAGCTTGGGATAGGCGTGGATGGCATGATTTTCCATTGGAACGCGGGGTGCGGCTAGCATGGTTGGCATGCTTTGGCGCGGTAGGGTGTGGATGACATGATTTTCCATTGGCACAAGAGATGCGGCTAGTGTAGCTAGGGCCATGTCATGGTGCGATTGTCATGGTGCGGCTAGCTTGGGCTAGGCGTGGCTGGCATAATTTTCCATTGGCACGCGGGGTGTGTCTAGCATGGTTGGCATGCTTTGGCGCAGTAGGGTGTGGTTGGCATGATTTTCCATTGGCACACGAGATGCGGCTAGCATAGCTAGGTCCATGGCACAGTACGATTGGCATGGTGCGGCTGACATGATTTGCCATTGGCACGCGGGGTGCGGCTAGCATGGTTGGCATGCTTTAGCGCGGTAGGGTTTGTCTGGAATGATTTGCCATTGGAACATGAGATGAGGCTAGCATAGCTAGGGCCATGGCACGGTGCGATTGGCATGGCGCTTGGGCTAGGTGTGGGTGACATGATTTTCCATCGGCACACGGGGGAATTAGGGTTTGGTTTGTCGTAACCCTAATTTGAAAAATATACCCCGGTAATTATTAGAGACATATTAAAAGCTTTTATTAAATTCCCCTAGTAAATTCTTGTTTTAAATGTCTGCTATGGTTTAGCATTTTACGATTTTAACCCTAAACTAAAAACCACCATCAATATTAAGTCCCCTGCTTAACTCGGAACAGGTGCCTTGTTGCGGGGTAAGCATATGATGGTGACAGACAACGTAAATCATTGCGAAGATGGCCAGGAGAGTCCTACAACCTTTTAAGTGATAGAACGAGTTTTGTCTTTCCATGTTGGTAGTCACGGAAAGGAGACCCTATCTTGGAGGGCGGATCACGTGGATGGCTTGGACCAAACGGGCTGAGAGGTGGCATGGATTTGACCACGACAATGGCATGGTGTAGCTTGCAAGGGCATCTAGGCACGGTGGGGCCGTGGTGATGGAGCGAGGGCCTGGGCCGTGGCAAGGTGGGGCGCGGTTTGGACCATGGCAAGGCGAGGCGCGGTCTGGAACGGTGCGGCTTTAGCAGGAGGCCACGACAATGGTGTGGTCGGTCCTGGGGCATGGGGATTGATCTTTGCGGGACCGGTTTCCTCTTTATCTTCCTTGGCTCAAAATTGGAAATCCTTTCCCTGTTCGAACTCCAAGTATCACGCCCATTAAAAGATGGCCGGCCTCTCCCTTTGATTCATGCCTTTATTGTTTCTTCTCTGGCTGCTTGGTAGCGGTGAAGTGGACTAGAAAAATAGGTACGTCTTCCAGTACTTCCTCTTTGGCTTGTTCTTGTGGGACCGATTTCCTTTCTTCATGCGCGGCTTTAACATGGAATTCTTTCCTTATTCAAAAATCATTTTCTAGAGGTAGGTAGCATCTGCAATACTTTCATCTGGTAGCTTTGCAAAAATCCCGGTATGATTGGGTGTCTTCAGGGATAGGCTTTGGAACGCGAGGCAGAGCTGCTAGCATGGTCATGGCATGAAGGGGACCCATTAGCACTGACGTGCATGGAACGGTTGTGGGCCACTCTGTAAAGCTCTTGGCAGGGCATGACGCTGGTAAGGGAAGCGCCTTGGAAGGGAAACGCTTGTAAGGGAAGTGCACGTGGTTTAGGGCTTGACACGCCGAACCCTTAATTAGCGCCCTTTACTAAAATCTCTGTAGAATCCGCGTACGGACTCGGATTTCGATGGTCCGCCCATTTATCGGACACGTAACAGAATTATGTATCTCCCTACGCGGTAATATTCAGGTTTCGAGGTTGCTTAGGAGGTGAAAACGGCCTTCTTATATTTTATGTTGCTCGTCCGAACCGTGCTTTTGTCCGCAGTGTCTCTCCATTAGATTCCAGAATTTACCAAAATCCATGCATTCTTGGGACGGATGGATGTGGTTGTGTTGTCGGTCCATCCTTGATTTTAGGTTGTAAAGTGCCTGGTACCGCTGATCGTGATGACAGTATGCTGTGGATTCTTGCATGTTCGAAATCTTCCGGAACCACTAGACGAAATAGATAAGTTGGGAGATGTTTCGCTGCCAACGTTCTTCTATCAAGTCTTCAAGGACTTTGTTCCAAGAAACATGCATTAAACCACCTTTTGAGTCTTGGACTACCGTATGGACTGGGATGTGGTGAGCAGTCCCCAGTTATATTTATGTTAGATCCGATGGCAAGACCGAACATGCGAATATATCTCTGTGGCGTGCTTTTGGAGTCTCTGATGCACATGTATGGCTTCATGTTGAGAAATTCTTGCGGCTCGTAAAACGTCGACAGTGATGATATTGAAATCAGAAATAACCTTGTTGATGGAGGTGAGGGCGCCCCGTGCTGGTAGTTACCATGTGTAGCCTACTTTCATTGCATTGCCTTTAATCCACGTCCACGAGATTCGATACAAGCTTATTGTACTTTTATGGATGTGACGCTGGGGATGCTCAGAATATCACATGGATGAAACACTCTGGATAGTAAAGCGGTAAAAATGAGGGAGTTATGTTGTTTATCGTGGCTCCCTCTGTTTCTTCAAGGAAATTATTCGGCCGCGTCTCTGGAGTTTTCTCGTGAGTATTTGATGGTCGTCGGGATGGACTAAAATGAGCAGTCCCCAGTCACATTTTCTTTAGTTTCTGAAGTCATTTTCCTCTGAGAAGGCTTGGGCTCCTCTGCGGCCTTGTAAAATATTGAAGGTGTCTTCTAAACAGAGAGGTGATAATACTCTTGTGCTGCACCCTTGAAGAGAAGGTGACCTTGTTTTGGCTGTGGCCTTTTGCTTGACTATGTCTCATGAGCCTTGACAGTGAAGGGATTCCGTGTATACCCTCAGTCCCCAAGTATGGTTTACATGATTCCATCTTGTATGGTCAGTGGGTTGACCATGATAATCACATCACTATCGTGCGTTCATACTGCTGCTCTTGCTACTTCTTTCACGTGGAACCCAGAACATGGAGGAGTATGGGTTACCTTTGTAGTAATTGTTGTTGTAGTGAAGCTCTAGATGATATCAACAAATGAGCGGTAATAGTTCTTAGTAGTAGATGTAACCAGAAGAGACTGTATTGTCGCGATAACAAATTAGGTTGGCTAGAATTGTATGGGCACCCATGGAGGTAAAAGGATTGGCTGGATGCGCAAGCGAGCAAAACTGTCCATGGTCACGAGTTTTGGCGGGATGGACCAAAGGGTGGCCATGACTACGAAGATTGCATGGCTGCGACCATGATCCTTGACATGGGGAGTGTGGCGGCATAACCCTTTACAAGAAGGAGTGGTGTTGAAGCGAACATTGAAGAGGATCCACTGCTGGAGAATGTTGATATGACGCCTTGCAATTCTCAAAGCCTTGGTGGTTACTATGTTGAAGTCGGAGGCTACGTCATGTTCTGTCAAAATCGACATCCATCAAGTGTACATAGGATAGAAGTCCCATGTTTCATCTATCGATCGTGATTTTCAGGGGAGGTTGGGGTTTGAAAACGGCTTCCCTGGCTGAAACGCCTGCTTTACACAAATGTTTCATCATAGACTGTATGACTTAGTGGGATAGGTTCCCATCGTGCAGGTCCTGACTAGAAGAGGGTCTCTGTGAACTCAGGAGGGTTGCTGATTTTTTTTCCTCGATTTTATAGAAGTCATTCCTCATCTTTACATGTGATGAAATTGGATTGCTGATCCCCTTCTATTGGGCATTCAAGAGAAACACGATCCTCTTCATCTATAAACGTATGTCCTACTGAAGTGTCTTTTGTCTTTTAATCAAATATATAGTGGTAAAAGGAGGTCGGCTTATTCCGTATCTTCCAGTAACTTGCCCTGATGGTGGAGTAGCGTCCCTGGTGACGGTTAGAGCTGACATGCTTGAAGAACCGTTGGGGTGGCGGAAGCGTCTATGGTTCTGGTGATCTTAAGTGTATCGTGAAGGGCGAGGATGTTGCTGGAAGGGCGCAAGATATTAGCGCTGAGAGGATGCAAACTGTTAGCGCAGAGTGTGGTATTGTGGTTGGCATGTGCGTCTGGTAAGCGTGTCTGGGAGGCGCTTCTGGCAAGCGTATCTTGTAGTTACGTCTGGGAAGCACATCTGGGAAGCGCTTCTGGTAGGTACGTCTGGGAAGCACGTCTGGGAAGCGCCTCTGGTAGGTACGTCTGGGAAGCACGTCTGAGAAGCGCGTCTGGCAAGCGCCTCTGGTAGGTACGTATGGGAAGCACGTTTGGGAAGCGCGTCAGGGAAGCACGTCTGGGAAGCGAGTCTGGTAAGCGTTTCTAGTTAGCACTGGATCAGCTGGGAATGGGCACTGGCTTGGTATGGACGCTGGCTTTGGACTTTGGTACGGCGTGGACCGTTGTTTGGGCATGGCGTGAACCGTTGGCTTGGCATAGTGATGGCTTGACTTGAGGCTAGCTTGGCATGGCGCGGACTTGCTCTTGCGGTCCCAGTTGCCTCTTCCCATATGTAGCTCAAACAGGAAATACTTTGTTATTCAAATTCCAAAAGTGTTATGCTTATGAAAGGGGTTGTCTCCCCTTTTTACCTCGTATCTTTGTTATCACGTCCTGGTGTTAGCGGTAGCGTGATAGTGATAAAGTGGGCAAGCATATTCCATCTATGTACTCCAGCGTTTCTCTTTCAAAACTTTTTTTTTGTCTTGTGCTGGTGCAAACCATAGCCATAGGTATTCCTTTCCATAAATCTGTAAAAATATTTTTGTTCTGGACTGGTGTAAACCCTAGCCATGGGTATTCCTTTCATATACTTGTGGAAATACTTCCTCATAAACAATTCTTCGAATGTTGTCGTAGTAACGTCTCCTAATAGTGAGAGGTAGTCATTGTTGTGCAGAGTAGGCACGTACGGGTATGTGACCTCTTTTTTTTTTGAAAGGCAAACAAAGTGCATGGTTTATGGTTTTTTGATTTCCTGGTTTTCTTGGGTTAAAAGATAAATGCTACCTTGACGGTTTTGGATTTTTTGAATGAGATCTTTAGAATTGAATTGTTTAGGATTATTTTTTATTGTGATTGAAAGTGACACGGTCATCCCAGAAAAACCATGGAACCGTGTGTTGGTAGGTGACATGGGGTAAACTATGCATCTTGTCTTGAAAACTTGAAATAGAAAACCACGTATCTCATCTAGGTAAGACTTACTTGGTTTTAAGGTCTCCTGATGAAAAGTGAACCTTCCAGGTGTAAGACCGAGTTTATGGGAAACACCGCCATGGGAAGTCCCCAGTCGTTACTGATCCGTTTAACAATAGAGCCGTTGACCCTTGGGAGGATCTTGTCTGCTTCTATCCCCTGGGAAGTCCCCAGTCATCCCTTGTCGTGTCATGACTGATAATCAAGTCGACGGGTAACTGAGTCGTAGTGACTCTCCTTCCCCTACCATCTCGACGCCTGGGTCGAAAAACGAGATCGACAGTCAAAAATTGACATAGTGATCGATAGATCAATTGTCCCACCATGATCGCCAATTGTTTATAGGTGAAAATAGCTTCTTCCGATTTCGGTAAATTCGATAGGTGAGTGAGAAACTGGTTTAAACCCTAAACAAATGTACTTCACGTTGAAAACTTTTAGTTTCGAGAGATCAATCTGTACAAGTCCATCCTAAACCAAGAAATGGTCGTTCCAGACTTGCTTCGGTCACAAAGAGGAGGAGAATGGGTTGGTTTTGGGGAGGGAAGCAAGGAGAGTGTGAGACCAGAATAGTTTATTCTGGAAGAGCAATTGGGTTTCTAAAACGTTTTTTTCAGAAAAGTACGAGAGCTCATGAGGGGAACTAGCAGGTAAGTATTCTGAGTGTTCTCTTGTCCGAATGAACTTGTTTTTGGAATGGAAATAGGTGAGACCTATTTATAAAAGTTGTAGTAGAAACGTACACTGGTCTCATTAAGGAGTGATGAGTAAATGGGAGGAGGTGGTAACCATATGCATGGATTTGATGTCTCATAAAGTGGCTAACGCATGAAATTGATTTTTATGAAACTGTTAACGTTATAGAATTGATGTCCATAAAGTTTGTTAACTCACGGCTTTATGTCCCATGAACGTTTCCCACATAACTCCCATATTTACTAGGCGCCTCACCCTTATGACACTTTCTTATGAGGGGCGTAGTGTACACCGCACGCTGTAGACCACCAAACCAATACTCAAAGAGAATCCCCCTGTTTGTGTTGATGTCTCGAATATTTTTGGAAAACATGTACAACGTTGTTGTGGCTTATAAAGTTGATCTTGGGGAACTTGATAGCCAGGTGACCTTCGACGGTCGAGATGTTGCATCTTGAGAGGAGGGGCAACCGTTGATCGTTGCACGCTTTTGTTTTGGTAGCCGTGTAGTGAGGTCCAACAGGGTGGCACGGCCAGGGTATGTTTTGACTTGGCGTGAGGAGCCAAGGGTTTTCCATGGGCGCATGACGTGACTAGCCTGGACTAGGTGCGTGACCAAGCTATGTTTTCGGGTCTAAGGTCGTGAGGGGACTTTTAGACGGCCAGGATTTGCTCCTGGGATTAAAAGGCAACCGTTGATGGGCGCCTGGATTCAATTTGGTAGCCTCATGGTTAAGGCAAGTATGGTGGCACAGCATGAGGGGCCATGGCGAGGAATGGCGCGTCTAGCTTGGATAGGTACGTGATCAAGCTACGGCTAAAGTCATGAGGAGACTTTTTACGGCTAGTATTTGCTCATAGGATTGAAGGGCAACCATGGATGGGCGCCTGGCTTTAATTTGGTAGCCGCATGGGGAAGGCTAGTATGGTGGCACGACATGAGGGGCCATGGAGAGGCATGGCGCGGCTAGATTGGCTAGGTACGTGACCAAGCTAGGGAAAAAGTCATGAGGAGACTTTATACGGCCAGGATTTGCTCCTGGGATTGAAGGGAAACCGTTGATGGGCGCCTGGCTTCAATTTGGTTTAGCAACCCTAATTGGTTCCCTTCACTAGAACCGCCACATAATTCTAGTACGGACTCGAATTTTGATGGTCCGCCTCTCAAAATAACCGGAAAAGAATTTCCTATCTCCTTTCGCAGGTAGATTTAGGTTTTGAACTCGTTCGGGATGGAAAAATAGCCTGAAAGAAAAACTCAGGAAGATTTCATGAGGGACGGTGGCATGGCCAGGCTATCATGTCATGCCTCGGCGTAGCATGGCATATGCTTTGGTGTGGTTTGGCATATAGGGCCAACTGTTTTCCATGAGTGCATGGTGTGGCTAGGGCTAAGGCATGGCGCGACTAGTTCAGGCTAGGTGTGGCTGGCATGATTTTCCATTGGCACACGAGACGTGGTTAGCATGGCTAGGGCCATGGCATGGTGAAATTGGCATGGCGCGGCTAGATTGGGCTAGGCGTGGCTGGAATGATTTGCCATTGGAACGCGGGCTGCAGCTAGCATAGCTAGGGCCATGACACGGTACGATTGACATGGCACGGCTAGCTTGGGCTAGGCGTGGCTGACATGATTTTCCATTGGCACGCGGGGTGCGACTAGCATGGTTGGCATGCTTTGGCACGGTAGGGTGTGACTGGCATGATTTTTCCATTGGCACACGAGATGCGGCTAGCGTAGCTAGGGCCATGTCTTGGTGCGATTGGCATGGCGCAGCTAGCTTGGGCTAGGCATGGCTGGCATGATTTTCCATTGGCATGCGGGGTGCGACTAGCATGGCTGGCATGCTTTGGCGCAGTAGGGTGTGGTTGGCATGATTTGCCATTGGCACACGATATGCGTATAGCATAGATAGGGTCATGGCACGGTGCGATTGGCATGGCGCGGCTAGCTTGGGCTAGGCGTGGCTGGCATGATTTTCCATTGGCACGCGGGGTGCGTCTAGCATGGTTGGCATGCTTTGTCGCGGTAGGGTGTGGCTGGCATGATTTTCCATTGGCACAAAAGATGCGGCTAGCATTGCTAGGGCCATGGCAGAGTGCGATTGGCATGACGCGGCTAGCTTGGGCTAGGTGTGGCTGACATGATTTTCCATCGGCAGACGGGGGAATTGGGGTTTGGTTTGTCGTAAACCTAATTTGAAAAATATACCCCGGTAATTATTAGAGACATATTAAAAGATTTTATTAAATTCCCCTAGTAAATGCTTGTTTTAAATGTCTTCTAGGGTTTAGCATTTTATGATTTTAACCCTAAACTAAAAATCACCATCAACATGAGGATTCCACAACCTTTTGGGCTAGGGTACACAACAAATTTATCCAGGAGTTTGGGAATACTAATGAAAGAAGTGTTCAACAAACCCACGCTAGGCACCTACTTATTGAAAAAGCGATACTTGCTTTTTTGGCTCTCCAACCTCGGATTTTTAACACTCGCCCCTTCACCTTGTCCATTGCACAATTTGTAAGTAATTTTGTGGTTATTTTTTACCTAACCCATGTTGTTTTATCTTCCAATGAAACAACACTAAAAAATGTAAGTTTGTTTTTGTGTTTTTGTAGCATGAAGTCATGAAAGCGCACTACTTGGAGGAAAAGGGGGAAGCATTCGCTTTCGATGCAAGCTATCACTTCTTGGCAGAAAGAATCCCGGAGGATAACCATGAATACTTGGATGTTGTATCGTCTTCGGAGGAGGAAGATTGATGATTTTAGAAGTTTTTGTATAGGTTTTGTGGGCGTAGACCTCTATGTAAACCCTCACGAGACTATAACTCTTCCACTAGGATCGCCTAGGGGTTTAAAGGCTTGATGCATGTGCTAAATGCATCCTACAATAAAAATGCAATGAATGAAAATTGGTAATGAAAGGAAACAGTCGGTTTATATATGTTATAAGTAAACTCTGATTACCAAAATCGGATTATAAATATGTCAACGTTAACCGATTATATATGTCCTCTGTTAATTCGTAAACACCAATCCAGAATCAATTTACAACTGTATGAACATAAACCGATTATGTGTGCTGTTTACGAAAAAAAATTATCAAAATGTTTGATGTTTTGATGAACTCTCTAACATTAGTTAATCTCACATCCAAAGCATAATTAACCCATAATACGATTAGTTAATGCTAATTGATCATGGGTAAAATAGGTACTTAGGTAATTATTTTGATAAGGGGTGAAGTGTAGTAATTTCAAATGACATTTTTTGTCATCTAGCTATAGGCCCCAATTAAGTCCTATAGGTTCCAATTTAGCAAGGAAGACTATATAGCTCGTGAACCGGAATCCCATGTTTAATGATCAGAATTTACATGAGCAAAACTATAGAGGGTTTACTTTAAGTAACAGACAAAGTGGCCCATGCTTAACTATTTTTTTTTTGAAGCATGAATTTATTAAACTACTAGGAGATTGTTACACGAGGGTATATAATACCCCAAGATTCATCAAATACAGTTTGTATGGTAAGCCAATAATCTAAAACGACACGATGTTGGAATGGTATAACAGTCTTCGAATCGGAGTTGCATCGGAGGCGGATGTAGGAGTCGAAGGTCGAAAGGCCAGGTATATCAGTCTTCGAATCGGAGTTGCATCAGAGGCGGATGTAGGAGTTAAAGGTCGAAAGGCCCTCGGTCAGTTCTTTCCACAAGAAAAGCTGTACTTTTGATGGACACAACAGTGTCCACAGAAGTTTTGTTGGTGGTAGAAGTGTTCGATGCAGTTGATTAGAGTTGCTAATCTGTCATTTATATCTTGATGCTGCGATGAACTGTTTGATTGATATTTGTATACTTCTTTTTTTTTCAGCTTGATCCATAATTTTGAATCTTATAGTGAAGTCTAATCTCTGGCCTTGAAAGATTACAGCTAAAAGGCTAAACTACTCTTACAAAGGTTACTAAAGACTGAAATAAAGATAAACTATGAAATACAGACTTAACCGGACTGAACTAGGAAAGAAAACTACAAACACTAATACAAACTCGCTTCAAGTGTAAAAAAAAACAGGAAATTACAAAAACTTGAGAAGTAACAGACTCGAGTTCACCGGCCCAATCGTATATCAAATATGGTATTGCTTGCTGCTGAGATATGAGTTAAACTGAAGCTAATAAAATCTTATGTTTTTAGAACCCATGGAAACCAACCTGAGGAGATAAGTATTATGTTGCTAGCTGTGGTGATTCTAACACCTTTGTGAAGACAAATCTAGTAGAGGACCAAGGTGAGAATACAATGATTATGGCTTGCTTGTGGTTGCACCACCAATGCACCAGGATGTTACATAGCAAAACATGATAAAATGTCATATGAGAAGCTGAAGAGGAACTGCCATTCCATCTGAATTTGGGTACTGAAGATCCTTGGCTGGGTATCACAATATTAGAGAAAGACTAGTGATAGTACCGCAGAGACTTACTATATGCTATTTACTTTGATGGCTCAGGTCAAAGCTCAAAACAGGTATCTTCAAGATTAAATCGGACTAAACCAAAACCAAAACCAAAACCAAACACATGATCAAATAAAAACCAACCAAGGAAAACAACAGCCTCCTTCAAACACTATTTTAACTGCACAAGGAGAGGAAAACATGAATCCTAGCAATTAAATCCCAACAAGAGCTTATGAAAGAACTGCAAAGACACTGCAAAAATGCAACACGGAAAAACAACACTATCAAGGCATGGGAAAGAAACAAAAACGAACAGGATACCACCAACAAAATAAACCCAACTCCGATCGAAAACTATCCTGACGAGAAAAACCTTCATTTTAAAACAATCACAATAAAAAAAAAAACTAAAAACACTGGTTCTTCACTAGCCAAGAACAGACTATGAACCACCACAGGATTCAGATGCAGAAAAAACATGGAAGAAGACTTCACGAAGGCAAAAAAAGAAATAGGGAATGACAGATCAATAGCCGAAGGAGGTTTCACAGATTAAGGTTTAGAGGATTTAGATAAACAGTTTTTGTATTTTCTATGAGATGGATATAACAGTCAAGGGGTTCTCATGTATTAAAAGGATACGCATTTTGGATTCAAAAGACTCCTGGTATAAATCCTATGAAATATTACCTCAAATATTTTGAGATGGTTTTAACGGCCAGATTCACGCTGAGAAAGGTATCCGATGAAGACCAAATTCGAGATAAAATCTACTGAGAACCAAATCCCGGCAGCAGCAAATCGATGATAAAGCAAGGCATCTCCAAGAAGAAACATGGGTATCAAAAAAAAAGAAGCAACAACAGATGATTGAATACGAAGGGCCGGTGAATCGAGCTTAGCTTATTAGATCGACAAGAAACATGGCTTCTAATTTATGGATTTGAGGTGAGCTTTGCTTTTTTTGAAGATTTGAGACAAATACTGCCCAGATCTAAGAAGATCTGAGCAGTTAAGGGAGCCGGAATTTTCTGAACTCTTTTGCCGGAAATCGCCTTTTTTTTTAGAGTTTCTCCTCTAAAGTGACTTTTCTTATTACGTTCTTCCCATGCTTAATGATGTTGAGAAAGGGAGTGATTTTAGATAATTGTTGGCAAATTTGTTGCATCTACCTCCTTTAAAAGCCTAAGGTCCTTATGCTCCATGTTAAAAGACTAAGATCCTTATGCTCCACGTTGCACGGTGACGCTCACCCTCGCACAGAATTGCTCCGTTTCACTTTTCCTCAAAGAAGAGAAAAAAGAGGGAGAAAAAAGAGGAATTTCCCACAAAAAGTTCACACGCAAAACAAATTTCACTTTTCCTCAAAACCCAAGAAATAAAACCGAGCAAAACACAAAACAAACCCTAAGCTAAGCATAGGTTTTCTTTCTTTCTCACGGAACATTATAAGAAGCAAAAAAAACAGGAAAAAAAAACACAAAACAAACCCTAAGGACTTCTTTTTTCATCGGGAGATGATGATACAGAGAAAGGAAAAACAACTAGCCAGGGGACAAAGGCTTTATCTTTTACTACAAAAGGCCTTTTATGTGCAGATGAGATCGTCCAGACTTCAAAAAGCTGATGATATGCTTCCAGTACAAGTTGCAATCCTAAAATCCAGAAACCAAAAACTTGCAAGAAGCTTGAGGCTTTCCATTATGCTTGCCAAGCCATTTTATCTCCAATTGAGGGCTATCAGGCTATCAACAAACCATACCTACAATCATGTCCCAGAAAACCCTAAGGACTGCTTTGTTCATCGGGAGATGATGATACAGAGAAAGGAAAAACAACTAGCCAGGGGACAAAGGCTTTATCTTTTACTACAAAAGGCCTTCTATGTGCAGATGAGATCGTCCATACTTCAAACAGCTGATGATATGCTTCCAGTGCAATTTGCAATCCTAAAATACAGAAACCAAAAACTTGCAAGAAGCTTGAGGCTTTCTATTATGCTTGCCAAGCCATTTTATCTCCAATTGAGGGCTATCAGGCTATTAACAAACCATACCCACAATCATGTCCTAGAAAACCCCACAACTAGGAGACAACAAATTAGTTCTCCAGAAAAACACCTCAAGCATGCTTTGAAACCTAAAAGTCCTACAAAAAAATAAACTACAGGTAAAACAGTGAACCATTCATGCAGGTCAGAAAGAAGAAGGTTGCTTAGAAGAAAAAAGGGTGAAGGCAGGAAGAACAGTTCTAAAAATAAGAGAACATGTATAAACCACCTTACATGATTTAGGCTCATAGTTGTATTACCTCAAGCATGCTTTGAAACCTAAAAGTCCTGCAAAAAAACAAACTGCAGGTAAAACAGTGGACCATGCATGCATGTCAGAAAGAAGAAGGTTGCTTAGAAGAAAAAAGGGTGAAGGAAGGAAGAACAGTTCTAAAAATAAGAGAACAGGTATAAACCACCTTACATGATTTAGGCTCATAGTTGTATTACCTGCAGGTTTTATGTGTTTACTAACATATGCAGTTTCATGCCATCCTCATCACAAGGCATATCTCACAGAGCTAGGAAACAAGCAAAAACTTTCGCCACCAGTTGCATGAATGGTGAAATGTTTCAACTAACTATATTAACATAATTTCATGTTTAAAGTTTTCTATAATTCCTTAATTTCAATTCATCATGTTATTCAACATTCCTTAGGTGGCTTAGGTGGAAAAGAAAGCAACAATAATGAGGCACAACCTCTTGATTATGAATCATAGGAAGAATTCCCATATACATGTAAGTGTATTCAATTGGATCTAAACCATACACAAAGCTCAGATAGAACACTATATACTTACAATCCTTTCTTATTATCTATATTTACCAGTTATGCCATCCCAGAAGCATTATATTGGAGGGCCAACTGCAACATGCCCTCATTGTCAGGCAATGATGTGGGACGAGGAAAGGGTCAACAAAAGCCAAAAGAAACAACCACCGGAATTTACCATTTGTTGTGGGAAAGGAGCTTTCAAATTACCTCTGCTTAAGGAGGCACTTGAATTTCTAAAAAAACTAATGGAGTATGTAAATGGTGGCTCACAAGCATCAAATTACAGGCTGAACATCAGGGAATATAATTCAATGTTTGCATTTACCTCACAGGGTGCCAAAGTATCCAGAGAACAAAACAATGGTTCTGCGCCATGGGTGTTTACAATGCATGGGCTTAATCATCACTTCATGGGGTCGTTGTTGCCACTGGATGGTAGGCCACCTGCGTTCTTATAGCTGTACATTATAGACACCGAAAATGAAGTTAAAAATAGGATGAATGCTATTACCCAGAAGCAGAGAGGTGAAAAACAGGATGTAAAGACAGGCGCTAAATCTTCAATGATGGGCATAGATGAATATGGGAAGAAAAGCAAAAGGGAGTTGAATGAAAACACTGTTGCTGGCTTAGTTACAATGCTGGACACACACAACTGGCTGTGTCAAAAATTCAGGATGTGGAGGGATAGGTACAAACCAGATGAGCTAAACGATGTTGAATTCCGCCTTATCGGTACACGAAAAAGAGATGCGAGGCAATACAATCTTCCAACTACATCTGAAATAGCTGGAATTGTAGTTGATGATCCCGATTCAGATGGAAAAAGAGACATAGTGATACAGGAAAAAAACGGTTTACTAATGGATATATCCGAGTTGCATCCAAGTTATATGGCGTTGCAGTATCCGCTGTTATTTCCTTATGGTGAAGACGGTTTTCATATTGATATTCCGTATTATAAGAAAATTAAAATTGTGCACGAAGACGAAATAGATGATGAAATAGGTAATGGAAAGAAAAGAGCAAACATAACTATGAGAGAATACTATGCATTCAGATTACAGCAAAGAGAAGGTGAGGGACAAACACTTCTACGGGGAGGACGACTATTCCAGCAGTATGTGGTTGATGCTTATGCTACAATTGAGCAAAGCAGATTGCAGTGGGTTAAAGGCCATCAAAAAGAAATATGTTGTGACTTATACAACGGCATAAAGGAAGCCATAAGGGATGGAGACACTAAACCCGGTAGCACAGGTCGAGTAATCTTGCCATCATCTTTCACAGGTGGACCAAGATATATGATTCATCATTACCAAGATGCAATAGCCCTATGCAGGGAGTTGGGTCCCCCTGACTTATTTATTACGTTCACATGTAATCCAAATTGGCCAGAAATAACAGAAGCCATCAAAATGTTTCATGGACAAAAACCAAGTGAGAGACCAGACATGATCAGTCGCGTATTTCACATCAAACTGAAACAGTTAATGGCAGATTTAATAGGGAGCAGGCATTTCGGAGAAGTACAAGGAGGTATATTTCAAAACTGAACATTTAATTCCCAGATAAATAAATATACATAATGTTAGCTACATATATTTGGTGACGTATTAACTTTTTTTTTATTATAGCTCTCTATACTGTTGAATTTCAAAAATGAGGTTTGCCCCATGCTCATATATTGTTGTGGCTTCAACCTAAGGATAAGCCAAGATCCAGGGCACATATTGATTCAATTATATCTGCGGAGATTCCAAACCCAGATGAAAACAAAGATGGATACGATGCAGTCTGCCAGTATATGCTCCATGGTCCATGCGGACATGCAAAACCTGACTCTCCATGTATGCGCGGAAAAAAGTGCACAAAAAAATTCCCAAAGAAATATAGCAATAAAACATATGTTGATGATACGGGATTCGTGGTTTATAGGAGACGTCAGACTGATTGGGGACTAGAAAAGGACGGAATCAAGTTAGATGTAGGATGGGTTGTGCCATACAATCTAGACTTGATAATGAGATATGATGCACACATCAATGTGGAAATATGCAACTGTAGGGGTATGACTATTAAATATTTGTTCAAGTACATCCACAAAGGTAAGGACATGATAACTGCAATTGTTGCAGTATTTCCACCTGCTAACAAAAATACAGCCAACCAGGGTGCAACTAACAAAAATTCAAACATCCATGGTGTTGTGGAAGAAATACAAAAGACAAGTAAGGACGAGGTCAGTACATATCTCGAGGGGCGATACCTATCAGGATGCGAATGTATAAGGAGGACACTTGGTTTTGAAATTCATTATCGAAATCCAAGTGTGGAGAGGTTGCCATTACATCTCGAAGGGGAACAGTTAGTGTACCACAACGATACCGATGATTTGAGAGATGTTCTAGACAAGGCAGATCCGGATGCAAGCTAATAGAGACCATGAAGATGCGAGACAATGGACATACGCAGAGTTTCCTAAGCATTGGAGGTGGGACCAAGTGAACAAAAAATGGAAATTAAGACAAAGGGGCTTCAAGATTGGGCGTATCTACTATGTCCATCCAACAGCGGGTGAGAAATACTACCTACGTATTTTATTGAATATGCAAAAAGGCTTCCAAAACTATGATGATATTAAAACAGTAGGTGGATCAATTCATCTTACATTCAAAGCCGCCTGTTTGGCACTAGGGTTGTTGGAGGATGATGGTGAATGGCACAGAGCCATTCAGGAAGCAGCAAAAACACATACAGGAAAGAGGTTACGTGAATTGTTTGTTATAATCTTGCTGAACTGCAAAGTAACAGAACCCAATAAACTATGGCATGACAATTGGGAACTTTTAGCAGCAGACATCAAGTACGAACAAATAAAGTTTTACGGAGATTCAGCACGAACCCTGGCCAATTAAGTCTTGCAAAACTATACACTACAGGCAATTGAGAAGATTTTATGGAAACATAATAGAACTTTAAGGGAGGATGAGTTTTCCGATATACCATATCCAGACATGTCTGAATTAGACATTCCTAAAAACACCCTTATTCATGAAGAACTGAACTATGACATAGATATTCTCCTGACAGAGGAAGATGATTTAAAGAAGGGATTAAACACAAAAAAGGAATTAACATTTAACGAAATTTCAAAATCAGTAGAACAGAATGATGGTCGTCTGTTTTTTGTATATGGGAGTGGTAGAACAAGTAAGACATATCTCTCGAGAACCCTTATTTCTTCCCTTCGGTCACAAGGTAAAATTGTCCTAGTAGTTTCTTCTTCTGGAATAGCATCACTGCTATTACAAGGTGGCCGTACAGCTCATTCAAGGTTCAAGATTCCATTAAAGCTGAATGAAACATCCTGCTGCAATCTATTTAAAAAAACAGATCTAGCTGAGTTATTGTGCAAACTAGATTTAATTATATGGGGTGAGGCACCAATGATGCACAGGAATGCACTTGAAGCTGTTCAAAGAGATCTTGCTGATTTAATGATGGAAGCAAATAACGGTGAGAAGGTATTATTTGGGAAAAAAAACCTGGTGCTGGGGGGCGATTTCCGCAAAATTCTACCAGTTATTGAGGAAGGAACAAGATAAGACATAGTAAATGCTTCTATAAGAAAATCAAAATTTTGGAAATACTTCACCGTTTTCGAACTTACAGAGAATATGAGACTATCCACCGGAGATACATCCCAGGAAAAAAAGGAAGAAATAGAGGAGTTCGCAAAATGGGTTCTTGATGTTGGAGATGGTAAAGCACATGAAATCATCTTGGAAGAATCTGAAGACAAAGATTGGATACAGATACCATCGGATTTACTAATTGAGTCTAAAGAAAATCACGTTCAGACAATAGTACAGACCCTGTATCCAGACTTTTTGAAAAGAATGCTGGATAAGGAGTACCTAGCTGAACGGAGTATACTAGCGCCAACTAATGAATGTGTGCACAAGATAAATTCACATGTCTTATCATCTGTGCCAGGTAAAGATTGTCGCTATTTAACTCATCAGATCAATCTAATTGATATATATCATTATTTACATGTTGTATCATGTTTGCAGGAAAAGAGCGTATATATTTAAGTGCAGATTCAATCGGACCAGAGTCGTCAGAATATCACTCAAGTGTTGTTTTCTACGACAAAGAATTCATAAACAAGCATGAGGAATCTGGTATGGCAAGACACAAGTTAACTCTAAAGGTTGGAGTACCAATTATGCTTCTACGGAATCTTAGCAACACGGATGGACTATGCAATGGAACAAGGTTAATTGTGACCCAATTAGGAGATACAGTGATTCAAGCTGAAATACTAACAGGTCCAGGTAGTGGCAATCAGATTTTAATACCACATATACTTATGACTACACCTGAGACAAGTTTACCATTTATTTTACACAGAAGACAATTTCCGGTAAGAATTTGTTATGCCATGACAATAAATAAAAGTCAGGGGAAAAGCCTACCAAATGTGGGAGTTTACCTGGAAGAACCTGTTTTCTCCCATGGTCAGCTTTATGTAGACATTTCAAGAACCACTAGAAGACAGGGCTTAAAAATATTGATCAAGAAAAATGGGAAAGAACCATATGGATACACACAGAATATTGTGTTTCAGGAGATATTTAAAAATCTCTTAAAATAGTTACTTCATCTGATTTACTTCCTGGACATTGTTTATTGATCAGTGGGTGTTATTTTTTTATTTTGTTAAATATTTTGGGTATAGATAACAAATTAGCCCAATTTATTTAAGGCTTTTAAAGAGTTCTATTTTCAAAGAGTATATTGTCAATCACAAACTCATAATATTGCTTTTCTTGGCTGCTGTCAAACACAAGAATGGTTATTTTCTAGAAGTATGTTGTCAATCACAAACTCATAATATTTCTTTTCTTGGCTTCTGCCAAACACAAGCATGGTCGTTCAGATTTAGACTGCTAAACACAACATATAACTCCTCACAACTAATTCTAAAAATAACACATCAGCTAATCAATATATTTGCTAAAAAAATTAATTTAAATATGATAAGTATATATTTAAGATAACTATGAATATAATAGGAATACAATTACCCTGAAACCCTAAAAAAACTATATAAGCATCTCATTCAACAGCAGTAAACCATATAATGCAGATCCTTAGTTAATATAACAGTTCAATACTACGTGCATGTGCAATACAGAGCCTGATGGAGAAGAACATGGAAAGAAACATACCAGCAGTGCGATTTAAGGAGGCGGCTCCCGATGAAAAGAAAAACATATCATTAGATATGCCAACGGAAGGACTGGAGGATGAGCACACCACTACATGGCATGAATGGCATCGACAACAAATCGTTGCTAGAGATGAGGCAAACCAGAATATGTTACTGAGGAAGTTTCCAGATTGGAAGACTTGTAGAGGAAATAAAACAGGTGATGAAGAAGACTTATTCCATCAAGAATGGTCTAAAGCAACAAGCACTGAAGAGAAGAACAAAGTTATCATTGAAACAATAAAGCATTATGGAGTTTTCGAAGAACAAGTAATGCCTTGGTTGGTTGAGATCAGGGAAGCTTACAAATCACAGAAAAATGCAGATGCAGATGAACATGCCTTTCCAAAAGCAAGCTCAAATGCAATAGAAACAATGGAGGAATTGGACTAGCCTGAATATGCCTTGATATTATAAAATTAGATTTGTTTCAGATTTATCTATGTTCTTTTATCATTCCTTTGAATTATTCAACCCTATATTAAAACTTTTCCTATAATTTCATATCTATTATCTGCAAATAATACACAAAATCTAGGTTGATTATTCAATTGTACAGGTTCATAATAAAATAAAAAACAATTATACATTACTAAAATCGATTAGAAAATTGTAATGCATACCTGATTACCTATTAATAGATGGATCCAATTCTTAATTCCAAACTTCCTCATTTCCAGCACCGATTCCAATCGTAGATGGATCCAATTATTAATTCCAAAAATCCTAATTTCCAACAACGATTCCAATCGATTGGTCGAAAACCCCAAACTAAAAACCAAAAAACAGTTTAAGTTATTCGCAATGGAATAAGAAAATGATAGTCGTCCATTATAACGAAATTAGGTTTAACATTTTTACAAATGCTACCGGTTTTTAAAAAAAACTAAAACATTGGAAAGGTCGATTAGAATATTGCGATGTCTTCCTGATTATACATAAGACTGAATCCAATTCTTCATCCAGATCCCGCGTTGTCGGCAAATTTAGTTGTACCGACAATTTTTATTTTCAGAAATGAAGGATGCCTTATTCTATCGATGGGTCTTATTCTATCCAAGTAGAACCAATACCTGCAAAATCCTATTCTATGTACTGAACCCGTATCCATTCCCTACCCGTAAACGGAGTCATAGGCCCAATGTCAAACCCATTACCGTTTAATGGCCCATTTCATTATAATATACTAAAACCTAATTGTATATATCAATTACAGAAAAACTATATATATGTAAACAATCAATTTTTGATGACATCATTGAGATGGAAGAAGGGAATGTGCTTCCATTTCGATGAAAAAGATTCCGATGAACAAGGGAAGAAAACGTATCAACAGTATCAAGAGTACCAGCTACTACAGTTTAGAGTACAAAAAAAGTACGAGCTCATAAGGTTTGAAGAATATCAAATGATGGAAAAGGACTGGAACGGTCTGACTTTCAATGAGTTTATGACACTCAATTGAATACTACACAATTCAAATATGCTGCACTACACACATATGAACTGCTTATTATCTTCTCCACAAGAATGCTTTATTTTTTATTAGGTACTTGATAGCATTATTTATTTGATTGTTTGGGATTTGTTTTTTAAGTTTCATGAACAAGATTATTATAGGATGGATTGCCATTATTGCACGAAGTATTCCAATTTATGGAGTATCATTGTTAATGGCACGAAGTATTCCAATTTCTTGAGTATCATTTTTTTAGTACTCTTAACCCATCTCAGCGACATCTCCAAACAAAACTCTAAAGAATATTCCTTCCATCACAATGACATGCATGATTGCATACTGAAAAATGTAGGATACCTAAAGATCTTTACTGGGGCAGATAGTCTCAAGACATTCATTCACCATCCAATATCAAAAAAACATAGTCCATATACATAACCCGTATCCATTCCCTGCAAGAAGGCTAGGTCAATAATCCATAGGCCCATCGTAAACCGATCATAGTATGCTAAAACCATAATTGTATATCACTTCGAATAACTATATATTTGGAATGGCTTCTTAACTGAGTCGACGTATATCAAAAAAAAAAAACTCCTTACAAGTCCTTTGTGCATGTATTCCCGAGGTACGACAATAACTTCTTTATCTTTATCGATTTTTTGTTTAAGAATTTAAATCTATTTAGCATGTTAACGTGAGTTACTTTGTGATTTGAACCCAAAAAATTCAACAGATGAGCATGCTCCAATCCGTACATTTGCTATTTAGCACATCCAATCCAAGTATTTATTTCATGAATCCTCAATTAGATGAGAACGAAAACAGTGATGCTACAGAACTAAAGCCCCATCTTTACAACCCTAAACAACTATTCAATTTTGGACTGCCAGCAATAGTTCTCAGAAAAAAATCCTAAGCTTGATCAACTATGAAATTATGCAATTACTAGATCAACAACGCCGCGAATTAGAGCGCACTGAGTATTATCTTATCCAGTATTTTCCGTTTATGGGAACTTCAAGCCAAAAACATGATCACATGCAATGGGTGCACCAGTCTATTCAGGAATTAGACATAGTCCAAGATAGAGAATTGAACAAGTTAAAAAAATCCTTAGAGGAGAAGTACAGAACCAACATTAACAAGATATGGGATGAAGCTAGAATTTCACAGCGCAAATTCAAAAAAACAACCAGAAAAGGTTCCTGACTTATTAATTATCAAACATTTACATGTTACTTTGTTTTCAGATCCTTGCAAGAGGTACGTTTTTCTATCTAAAACTCATGCTAATTTTAAAAATACCATTTTTTTTAAAACTACTTAACTCATGGAAACTGTACTTAACTCAGGGAAACTGTTGTATCTAATGTTTTTGATGAATGTTGTTGTATCTAATGTGTAGCGTCCTTGCCTGCCAAATCTACCACACACAGTAAAAGACTTGATGCAAACTTGGAAATCAACAATACTTCATTGGGAATATAACTACAGAAGGAACTCTTTCTTGAAATTTAAGCAACAAACATACTACAGCGAAGACATACTAAAGCTAAACCCTCTCTATAAATTACCTGATGTGGGATTTCCAGTCAAATTCCTTGACAGCCAGCAATTTGAAGGCGTGCCTAAGCGAAAACTCTAATTACACATTGGATCCATAGTAGAGATAATACAGGCCAAAGAGTCATATTTAGTTATACCTGATGAACCACTGGCCAATATCGGTGATGTACTTACAATTGTGGAGCTGAATGATGTCTATATCGGTGCTAAGAAATTGCGCCAAGGTGGTGACCTTTTTTACATAGAAATACAAACATCCTACGTATATTGCGAATCATTGTAATTCGTCTTACACATGAGGCAATTTCCTATTAAAGTACATGAACAATGGGAGAAACAGCGGAAAGGAATGAAAAAACGTAAGAGGAACGCACGTTGCCTAATGGCCAAGATGAGACCCAGATTCTGATCCATTAGAGATGGGAGCATTCTTATTTTATTATTTAGATTTAGATTTATTAATTTCATATACCAGTTTGTTTAAAGATTCTGAGTTTTTATTATGATGTTTTATTATTTTCATATACAAGTTCCGATAAGGAGGAAAATCATACTTGCGATTTAATTCATATACCAGTTGGCCCAAACAAATAAACTGACCCAAAGAAATCCTCCTTGCGATAAACAGGCCCCCACGTACTACAAGCCAAACCCTAAACCACCTAATAACACCAAACATTTAAAAACTATTCTGATCATCGTGTCTAGGTTTGGAATAATTTACGGCAATGGAAAAACTTAAAACATCTTACACAAGGATTCCATGGAAAAATAATAGAGACCTTAGATATTCAGATGATGAAATAGAAATCGCATCTTTTATAATGCATCAACGTATTGAATACAGTTTTACAGCTTCGGCACAGCAGGATCCTGTTTAAATATATGGATCTGATAAAAAAGAATGGATCAAATATCACTACAACGTGACAACATATATGGAGAGATTTAAGAAAACACAGCAACACCAACTGAAAATGTTTAGAAAGTATCAAAAATTACCAAAAAACTGGAATGGGATAACATTTAATCAGTTCATGGCGTTAGAAGACACCGGAGATATGGAAAATAAAACAACTGGAAGTCTAAACCGGGACTCTAAAATGGTTGAAGCTTATTTAATGGATGAAGAATTTCAAGATGAGTATAATAATTGTCATGATAAAAAAAAACTGAGAAAATGTGTTCAAGGCATCAAAAACATAAACCATTACTGCTTTCCAAACATTGTTTTGAAGAAAAAAATAATTAAAGAAATTGACAGGGAAGTTGTTTCATTCATAGGAGAACAGGTGATCAACCAAATATATAGAGAATATAGATTGATGTGTCGTTGTCCAAAACAAGGATCCGAGGACTGCATAAAAGAATATAAATAATATATCTATCACGATGAACAAGAAGTAAAGCGAGAGCAGCAACATAAGCTGTTACAATTAAAAGAACATCTGAGGCAAAAATACTATGTAAACTTAGATAAAATTTGGGATCAAGAAAGAATCCACGTATGCAAACATAGTCTTACATTCTTTAGAATGGAAGAAAGGAGCTGGGAAGTCGAGCACAACTCGAAGATGTATAAATTCACTTTCGGGTTAAATGATCATGACAAAGATGTATAAATTTTTTATTTTTTTTCTTATTTGGATTGTTTAATCAAATAATTTTTTTTTGCAAAGTAGTAGGATTTGATTAATCAAATTTGGTTTTATTGTTTAATCTAGGCCCATTGCCGAAAATCCAAATCCATATCAGTCCGTATTAAGAACTATATATACCTCTAATAAAACTAAAAAACTGGAACCCTAATCTCATAATCTCATATTACAAAGGTAGAATAACAGCGTTTTTTTTTTTTCCTTTTCTTATAATCCTGAGTAACATCTAAATAAATTTTTTTCATGCTGATATGCAGAAAGAACCGTAAAATATGACTGGACAACAGGAATATGCGAGCATAAACACACTCGATGTAACATCTTTTCCGTATGCTGAGGATTTTCTTAACGTTTTGGAGTTCGACAATGTCCCACAACATCTCATTAGTCTCAAAACAGTCATGATAATAGTTGTTATTCGAAGATTATCGAACAAAGTGCCCAACAGAAGCACACTTCTGGTGACTCGATTGTCTTCGAAAGTTGTTGAAGCTAGGATACTAACCGGAGAAGATGCTGGTGAAAGTATTTTCATGCCGAGAATTGTATTCAAGATATACTATCATGTACTGGGTTTTACGAATATTATTTATCGAAAGCAGTTTCCAATACTTCTAGCCTATTAGGAGAGAAAAACATTTTTCTAGATTCATTAGTTATCATCAAATAAATTTCAATTGTGTTCATGTAATCTTGAATTCTTTAAATATTTTGTCACTGAAAATACTAAATCTGCTTATACATATCTTCCATGCACTTTCTAATTAAAACACAAGCTTCAGCCTTGCCATGATAAATGTGAAAAGCAAGAACATGACAACAAGGGTCATGGTAAAGGGCAAGGACGAGGGCCTTTGTTTTCACATTTTGATATAATAAGTTCATATCAGGGGAGACATAGATACTCCCAAAAATTATAGAAAATTTTGCTAATAAAGTAAACATTATTAGTACTCAAACCATAAAGATACACCCAACATATTAACACCAAATATAGAATTTTTGACAAACAAAAAAAACAAAATATGATAAGTATATATTTTATTAATCAAAATAGATTTGTGGTGATCTAAATATGCTTATTCTTTGGTCTTTTATACTTATCCAATTTTGGTAAAAAATCACTAAGATATTGTTACCATTTTTAAACCAAGCGATCCTTTTTGTAGAGTAGGGTTTGGTTGTCACAAAACTTAGAGTTCACGTTAGGGTTAGCTTGACCTATATAGCTTGAAAAGACTATATAAGTAAGAAATATAGGCTTAGGAATCATACGCAATATTTCCTTCTCATATTTGTGCAGCATACGGTGAGTAGTTATATATCTTTCATTGAATCGTGTTAATGGCATATAATAATGTCTAACATTAATGTTTGTGTGACCACAGGTATGGCAGAAAACCTATTTGTCATGGATGTTTTGCAAACCATTAATGGAGAAAACAAAGCAGTGATTACTAATCTAGCAAAGTTCCATTATTTTTTCTCAACTGAAAATGAGTTTCTCAATGCAGTAATCGCTGCTTCATATTCAGATTTACTAAGGAATAAGTTCAGCAAAAAGTACGTCGCCCATACAGCTATTATCGCTACTCAGGATGATCATATCAATGAAATAAATAAGCGCATGCCATCCCTTTTTCCAGGAGAAGAACGCCAATATCTAAGCAAGGATTATATATCTTTTACTGCTGAGAATTATACCGAAGCAAGGAAGCTGTATCCGACCGAATTTATGAACAAGGTGGAAATTGCATACATGATATGCATCTGAAAATTAGATTACCAATTACTCTTTTGGCATGCCTGGACGAGAGAAAAGGTATCATTACTGGCACAAGATTAATTATAACGCAACTGCTAGAACATCAAATTGTTGCTAAAGTACTGACAGGAGTTGGAGTCGGAAAGGAAGTAACAATAAGTAAGCATGTGATGAAATCAACAGATGCAATACCGCTAACTAGATGTCAGTTTCCAGTAAAAATCGCCATTGAAATACACATGGACAGAAGCAAGGGACAAAGCTTACACAATGCTGGATTCTACTTCAAGTCAGAATCGTTTGATGAAAATAACAATTTCGCATACATTGGCATTTCAAATATAGGCAAGGGAGCATAAAAAAAAAGATTACCATCATCAAGAAGAATGACTTATCAGATGGTTATACAAAGACTACTATGCATCAGCATATTCCTGACAATTCCAGTTCTATTGACCGTATGATTCTCGAAATCTAATGACTCACCAGATGGTTATATGAAATGTCTATAGGGTACTTATTTTTAAATAAGTTTTGGTTTTTGATTTACTTAGTTGTCTAGATATTTCTTCATTAGTTTTGATTGTCTCTTATTTCAACAATTTATAATAAGAAAATTTGATCGCTTTACAATTTTTTAAAAAATCTCCAAAACATAGATACAAACTGGAATCCAACTTTTCAAATAAAACCAAAGTTTCAAAATACTTAACACATACAAATAGTGAAGATGTATTCATCTTTTCTTCCTCTACTTCAATCACAAACTGCCAAAAGATAAAATGAAACTCATCAGTTAGAGATTGTATCAACATCAGTCAGAAGAGGCACACATCTATGACTCTATGTTATCAACATCATCATTAAAACTTCTAAGTAAGAACAGTTCATCACCAAAGAATATTCTTATCACCACCATGGTTACAATCAAGAATATTTTTCAGAAAAAAAAAACAAATTTTGAGAATATTTAGAAGAGGCTTACCAAACTGTAGAAGAGGCACATATCTATGACTCCAGCATTGAAACTTCTAAGTAAGAACAGTTCATCATTGTATAAGTTACAGCACCACACGGATGAACCAGCCGATCTTAAAAGAAAAAACTTGAGTTGATTTTGGTGAAGCACCAAGTAAAACTGATGAACACGCCCAATTTTTCTTTGTCCTTGCCAAAATCAACTTGAGTTAGATCCCTCAATAAAGAACATAAAAAAATAAAAACTGATGTATCACACAATGAACTAACTACTCTTATATATCCATTAGCCTTAAATGTAGAGTTAATTTTGCAGGTAATTCCATACGTTTCCATATATTAATAGTGTCAGGTTATAAATTCCCATTTAAAGGTATACATTTCATTGTTAATTGAGAAAAAAACCTGAAGCTATAATAGTAGACTATTAACCTAAAACTGACACGAGCTAGAAGTTAATCTACCCTAGGCTTAACAATAGAAACCTACAACTAGCACTTGACACTATTAATCTTTAAACTTTTACCATTAAACATCCAATTAAATGAAACAATTACCATTAAATTTCCATTAATGAGCAACAACCTACAACTAGCATAGAAAACTTCTCAAAACAAACATGTGGACGTGCCACAATGAATACATCCAAAAAAAAAGGTGCCTTTAACAAATACGCAATGTAGCTGAATTTTCTCTCAAGAAATCTACCTAAATTAGTTAAATAAATCCAAATCTAAAAAAAATATAAATCGAAATCTAAAAGATTCTCCCGTGGTTAAAAAGAAAAAACCCTAGAGTCAAAGCTATATAAACTGGAAAAAACACACGAAATAATAATTCGGTGGAAAGGAAAAAAAAAATGTCAAAGCTAATCAATCTTGGAAGAAAGACCATACTTGAAGCCTCTAAGATTTTGGAAATTAAAAAACTCCAAAACAAAAAATACGTGAGTTCATCGAATATTTATTGTATAAATTGTAAAAGTACATATGTTCATCAAATAGTCCTAATCTGATGTTTTTTGTTATTTGTTTCCTAAACAGCGTTACTCGATGAATTGCAAAGCGACGATCAGGGGCATCGAGAAATCCAAAGAGTGGTTTTACTCTGCTTGCCAGAAATGCAAAGGCATGCATGCAATAGTGGACAACACACAATGGTGCTACTCCTGCAACGAGGAAGTCAAGAACCCAGAAATCAGGTTAACAAATATTAAAGAACAAAAAATGGATTACACTAGTACAAAAATGGGCTTAGGTGACAGTTAAAAACTGTCATCAAAATGCTAATGTGACAGTTTTGAAAAAATATTGCACTGTCACCAAAGCCCCTGTTACCAAAAGTATTTAAGAAACTGTTACGGATTTAGGGCTCTAAGGTAACATTTTCTTCATAAACATGTCACTGTTGACAACTTACGGTAACATTTTGTAAATAAAACCGTCATTAGAAAATCAGTCTGTAGTACCAAGGTAACAGTTTCTTTGTAAACCAATCACTATTTACAGCTTAAGGTAACGTCTTCTAATTAAAACTGATACCGAAAACTAAAATTTTTGTACAATGGTGACGGTTTCTTGGATAAACATGTCATAACATGTAACATTTTTTAGATACAACTGTCATCGTACACCCGTATATGTAGTGAGTTCATGTTACACTGCACCCGTATATGTAGTGAGTTCATGTTACACTGCTGGTGATTTGCTGTGTGAGAAAATTAAAATCATAATGGGAAAAAATATTAGTCTTCAAATTTATTTAGTTAGTACAGAAATTCCGAACCAAGTTAAATACAAGTTACTGTACAACATAATTCAACAGACTTTGTATACAAGTATTCTTATTACTGGCTAAAAAGAAATTAACAATAAAATTGGAAACCATATCCATGTTCTGCAAAATTGATCGAAATTTAATCTTATTATGTAACATTTCCCAGTTCTGGACTAACACTCCTGTATGCGGTATCATGTCATCATCGGTTGCATGTAATTTATCCATTCTCTTCATATTTCAATGATCTCTACTTCATCGTACACAGACATCCACGGCTAAAAGAATACAAAATAATTACCATTAATAATTTTTTTAAATAACAACACTAGGTCTTTTATCTGATGAAAAAAGGAACACAAAGCCTATGTGCAAAAAGTAGTCAAGATCAGAAGAACTGCTTAGAAAAATTTGCCACTTTTAGCTGAATTTACCACTACTATAATACTCACTTTTAGCTGCACTTTAAAAGTTTCTTTAATGAATCAGATGACATAAGATATTGGCAAAAAAAAAAAATTGTTGCGAGATATGCTACGTATTGGGAAAATGTATATACTGGTTAATAATGTTTAATCACAACTTACTTGTACAATTAAGTTAGTGCGCTTACTTGTGGAAAAAAAAACTAAGTAGGAGCATTGATGTCTTTTTGTTAGCCATCCCTTCAACGACCCTGGATAACGATAAGCTTAAGTAAATAAGAACATATTTATGAGATTAAAATTAGTACAGAAAAAGAAATCTAATAGACCTTTGCATGGTGTTGTCAGTTTCTTTTTGTTTCTGTCCCCCTAGTGAATACATCCACAATACCTTTTGAATGCTCAAATTTACAAAACAATAATAATATCAAATTCTAATTGAACCCTTACACTAAGTAGACGAATACCTTGCTTCACAACAACTTATTCCATAGTACATCTACTCCAGCAGTCCATTCCTGGGCCATGTCCTGCAAAGCAAATGAAAACTAACATCTAAACACTTGACCAACAAAAGAACGTCAAGAGATGGTAGACCTTAAGCTACGAAGGTAATAGTAGCAGAGCGAAAATAGTGGTGGTGCAAAAGGTGGTGGTATTGGTTATGGGGGTACTGGTGTTGAACGGAGGAGGTATGTCGGTGACCATGGAAATGGTTACAGTTGGTAGTGATTGTGAAAAATAAGTATAATTATGACCTGTATTTGTTAGCTGCTCTTAAGAACGATGATCTCCATCTGTTTGAATTCCAGATTATCTAAATATTAGTAGTAGCAGTATAAAAATCTAAAAACATGTCAGGATAAAATTGAAGATTCAAGTATGATCACCTTAAGTCCTTCCCATAAGCCATAACCATTCCTTTTGGCATCCCATTGTTTCTTACCTCAAAGCCTTGTCCAGTTAAATTTAAGAGATTGTTATAGCATCACCACTGCAATCAGAATAGTGTTTGAGTTTGATTGTTTCAGCTAGGTCGATTCTGGTTTTCCAAATTAAATTGGGCCTTTGGATCCGATTTTCATGAAAGATACAAGAGCGCAAGCAGTCTAGCACCTCGAACTTTTTCGGCTTTAGGGACAAAACCTTCTTAGAAAGATATGCAAAATCACTTTACCCAAAATTAAAAGCTTAATATAAGAATAACTAAGCAAGGTTGTGCCACTTAGAGATAAGTACCATTTCTCTCCAATTACAGATATATGAGATAGGATTTACTTTCCTACATGATTACTAAACGGACCACCACTAGCATGTAGAACAACATCACCAAATTAAACATATCCAACTAGCATTTGGTTGCAATTGATCGGGATTTGTAGGCCATAAAAACTGTTCTACTGTAAACCTCTATAGTTAAATTTTTTTTTATATATTTACCAGGACATGTCCTTCTAACCTAACCTACTTTAGAGTGACTTCAAGTGATAATATGGTTCTTGTTCATTAGTGTTGGAAACCAGAAACAACCAATTCATGTAAGGTTACCCACCTGTTAGTAATGCTCTTCCTAACGCTTCCAAAACTTATTATTAAATCAAGTGATAAAAATTTCTATGTTGACAAGAGAATGGCAGGCCAAGCAGATCCTTATCTTGCATCATACATGTAATATGGTATATTTTATTCTGAACATAGCCTCTAACACCCCTTGTCAACTCCCTGAAGAGCTGCACTCCATAAAAAAAATCACAATTAATCAATTGCACTCACAATTCCAAAAATTTAAACCCTTTAAGGCTTTTGCAAACCGCAAGCCATTCATAACAGGAGTCCGAGAAAAGGACCAGCAAGGGAAAAACTCTTGTTTCCGTATGATCCTTGCCATTCTCAGGCCTTCGGCCAAGAGCACAAACAATGACGATGAATAATTAATATATCTAGAAGGAGCAGCAGTAAAACTTTCAGAGGTATATGAATGCAAATAAAAGAAGAACACACTGGCAAAAAATACGAATCAACTATCTGAACCAGAGACCGAGTTTCAAAAACTACACATGTGGGGGTTCCAATTTGAAGAGAACACTTTAACGTTTTACCAGTAGACTGAGGAATTAATGTGCATACTGTTGATCTTCCATTCTGTACACCACAACAAAGCTAGTTCAACCAAAGAGTTACAGTTTTAAACAAAATAAAACATGAAAGTGTGATTACCTTGGCATAACTTATTTCAACCTTCTTCTCTTTTTAGTTTCCTTCCCCTTGAAGAGCCAATAGAAAAACCAAATTAATCAATGACCTATAAAATTGGATGGAACCCATGTTCCAAAGTCATACCAGAGTTAATCAAAAATAATAAAAAGTGCCAATTGCAAACACAAAACATATTAAAAAGATTGGAGTTGAAACCCTAAGCAGAAACCCCAAATGTAGAAATGGAAAAAGATATTCCTGCTAAAGATAAATCCAAGGTTGAATGCAAAAATCGAACCAAATTAGCAAAATCAATGATGTAATTTAAAAAACAATGGCTAAATCCTAGGCTAAAAAACCAAATTTTAGTGGAAGCCACTCACATAGTCTCATGTTTTCCTTATCATAGAGAGATGGAAACTGAAAACCTAGTATTATAGTGAGGTGGAGTGAAATTGAGAAGGACCATGGAGATTTTGGTGTTGTAGGCTTACGTTCAATTCTCTTTCAGAGATGGAGGGTTAGAGAGAAAATGGAATGAAATCGGTATAAGGAAGGAACCGAGGGATAGGTGAGATCGTGTTTTGTTTTTTTGCTAGATTTGCAGTTTGTGGGCGGTTCCCAGTTGGGGAGAATTCGCGCAGGTCTCCACGAATTTCAGGGGAAAGTATAAGTAGACGTGGGCAGTGGTGGCCAGTATATAATGACCAAAAGAACTTGAACTGACAACTTGAAATGCTTTATGGTTACATAGATATTAGTTTTATGATAGTAGACTACAATTTTGAATCAAAACTGTCACCATAAATGGAAGCTGCAGTTATTTGAAGAACTGTCATCTATATCTTTAAACTTAGATAACAGGTTTTTAGATCAAGCAGTTACAATACCTTAAGTACAATAACAGTTAATAATTGTTATGGTACATGAATGTATAATAACATTTTCCTATAAAAACTGCGATTGTAAAACTATTCAATAACAGTGGAAAAACTGTTACGAGTGTTCACTACTATTAGCGTGAGTTTTTATATGAAACTGTTACCTATATGTCATATATAGTTCTTTTGTAATAGTTCTCTCATGCACTGTCACGGTTTTAAATGCTGAACTGTCACCAAAGCCCATATTTTTACTAGTGTTAATACAATATAGATAACAGAAAACTGAAATAATCTTTGTATTTGTATAAACACCTGCAGATTGTTATTAAAGCTTAGGGTGAAAGATGAAAATGATGAAGCAATATTTGTTGTGCACGGAGAAACAGCTGAACAGCTAACTGCTCTACAGCTGAATGAGATCAAAGCATGCATAAACGAAAAAAATAAAGAAAAGCGACGCAACTTAAGACGCGCTATAACTGAGAAGATTAGAGGATACGAATGTATCTTTAATCTTGAGGTAAATAAGCTAACTGCGCTAACATGGGGTGCTAAATGTTTCAGTGTGGAAAAAATTGTCAAGGTGAATACTCCAAACCTTACATTACATCAGATACTAATGCCAATAAAAACAAATCAAAGGTTACTAACAAGTTGAATTTACAGGTTACTCTTCCTAAGATTTCAAAGCGAAGACAAGTCTTATCTGATACCGATAGTAATTCGGAAGAAATCTATACCAACTCCGATGTAATTTCTCCGGAGACACCTTCCAAGAAACATTGTCGCAGGAAGCTAATCATCATATCTGACGATGAATCCGAAGAAACCAAACATCCCGAAGTGGTGATCATATCAGACGACGATAATTATGAGTTTTTTTTTTTTATCATTCTTAGTATTTTCTTTAGTATTTTATCTGTGTAGCATTCTGAGTTGTGCTACATTATTATTTAGTGTGTTCTTTAAATAAATTTAATTAGGTTCATTAATTTTTGCCTACATTCAAAGTTTAAGCATGCGAATCATGGATCGAATGCTCATCCAAGGGACAAACCAAACACAATTGATCGGTAAATTTAAATAAATTTAATTACATATTAAACTGTGTGATTGCAAGGAAATGGTCTCTGCCGTTGTTTTGGAAAGACCGGTTCTTTAAAATACTAACAATGGGCTTAGGATTAAAACTTGCCAGGTAGCTATTCAATATACAATGTGTAGACAGAGCTCAAGGTAGATAAAATTTATTTTTAATAACACGTTAGGGTTACCACAATATTGTGGTAACATCAATATTAACACGTTAGGGTTACCACAACACGACGACATAAACACCAAACCACAAACCCTAAAAATATTTCTTTTTGATAAAGATACCATTAATTGTCGGCCAGATATGGTATAAATTCCATGCACTATCATAAAGCTTTCAATAGAAAACCCATTCTGAGAAAATGGAAGAACAAAAAAAAACATACACAAGGATTCCTTGGCGAGCCCATGGAGAACCTAAAGATTCCGATGACCATGAGGAAGTGAGACGTTTTATACTGATCCAACAGACGGATTACAGTAATGAGTATATATTCATGCACAATCCTATTCAAATATATGGTGGGGATAAACAAGAATGGATTAAAGATCATTGCAAGTTTATAAATTCTATGGAAAACTACAACAAAACACAGCAACAAGAATTGAAGAAGTTTATAAAGTATCAAAAATTTCCAAAAGACTCGAATGGGATGACGTTTAAAGAATTCATGGCGCTGTAAGACACTGAAGATACAGTAGAGCATAATTCAGCAAACTCAGAACTGAATCAAGACTCTAAAATGGTCGAAGCTTATTTAATGTGTGAGGAGTTTGAAGACAAAATAGAGTATGAAGAAGAAAAACTCAAGAAGCATCTTCAAAACATTAAATGGGTGAACCATTATTGTTTTCCAAATATGGTTCTACGGAAGAAAATACTAAAACAAATACACATACAAATTATCTCATTCATAACAACACAAGTAACAGATAAAATATATAGAGATCATGAATTAAGGAGTCGATGTCCAAGGCGTGGACCTGAAAATTACATAAGAGAATATGAAGAATATATCTATCAGGATGAACGAGAGGTAACAAAAATTCAAAAACAGAAAATGTTAAAGTACAAAGAACTCCTGAGTAAAGAATATCATGTAAACGTGGATAGAATCTGGGATCAAGAAAGAATCCGAACGTGCAAACAAAATCTTATAGTGTTTAGAATCGAAGAAAGAAGCTGTCAATTCGAGTACAGTTCAAAAATATACAAATTTTGTTTCGGGATGGATGATAATAACATAGACATATGATGATTCTTTTGTGTTCTTTGGATTATTAGGTTAGATTGTTCTTAGATGAGTTTATTTTTTCATATTGTTTTTCTTATTAGATTGTTTTTTTGATAATAATACAGTGGCATTCCATTATCTTCAATCTGAAAACCATAACGATGCACCCAAAACAACACCATACGAAAAAAATCAGTTCAGCACTTCTTTGGCAAACCATGGAACAAATGACTGCCAAGCCCAACACAATTACGTATGTATAAATTCGGCCAATGCTAGATGGAGAGGCGTACAAATCTAACTGATAGACGTACCAAGGAACAAAGGACTTCCAGTTCAGCACTTCTTTTTACACGAAAGATTCTGTTTAACAAAAATAGACGTACGAATCGAACTGATATATACGAATCTAACTATTTTAGTTACATTCATCCTAAGAAATTTATAATAGATTGTGTTTAACAAAAATAGATGTACATTAGTCGTAAACAAATCATTTAGATTAGATTCCAAAAAATCTAAGCAAATCATTTACAGATTTTCAGTACAAAAATAGATTTTCCAAAGTAATTTTGGTTAAAACAAAAAACCACCTATTTTAGTTGGATTAATCACCAAGAAAACTAAAACAGTTAAAACCCTAAATCAATACACGTATATATACACCACGAACAGAAAGATACATGACATCTAGATTTTCATAGAAATTAGTACAACAGCTATGGGAAGAAACAAGAGATTGGTGAAAAAATATCCAGAGTTGCATAATGAAACAAGCGACGATTTATCCATGACTGAAGAAGAAAACTCGATTAACATCGAATCAAATAGTAAGAACTACTATCTGAGAAATATAGTGCTAGATAACTATTTTTACCTGTTACTTTTTTTCTATTCCCATCATGTTTGTATCCAAGTTTAAAATAATTCCTGTAGCATTGATCCATAAGCTACATAACTAATGTGTTAAACTTATCTAATACAGAATCGCCAATAGTTTATGAAACAAGTGAATCATCAAAGCTCATGCCAATCACACCATCAAAACAGGAAAACAGCAAAAAAAAAGTAAGATTCTTCCATTATTATGTTAATGTTCCGAATATTCCTATAGTTGACACCGTTGTTTTTGTTTTATGAAGGAGATGTCAGTTCAAATGAAGATTGGGCTATATCAAAAGAACCAAAGAAACAAAAACAAAGTAATGTCTATTCATATGAATAAACTTCCACTTCATGTATTATCAAATATACTGATCTATTAATGCCATTATACAGGAAACTTATTTCCAGTTAGCCGGAACCTTCCAAATTTATGTCATATGTCTCTTGGAGAAATTAAAATCTCGGGAAAACTGAGGATCATGCGTACATGGGAAGATAAGGATATAAATACTGGAAGGATTTACAATTATTACATGATTCTAATGGATCCAACTGTAAGTTTTTTGGCAGTATATTTTGTTTAAGCGTTTCTTTGTTGGATGAGAATATCATATTAACATATCAATATTTATCAGGGAGATCAAATCCTATGCCAGCTCACACCGACCCAGTTTGACATGCACAGAGACAAACTAATAGACCAGAACGTGATATCACTACAGTTTTTCAAACTCATGGCATCGTCAAAAGGTTATAGACCACTGCCTTCGGATATAAGGTTGTTCTTCAACGCTTTCACTAGAGTGAAACTGGAAACTGAAGAGACTGAGGATATCCCAACCTACAGATTTATCTTCACTGACCTAGTTGACATGGATGAATTACAGAGAAGATATGGGAAAACAACCTACACTACAGGTAACATTATTATACATACATAAATCTGAGGAAGGTAACATGTATATTAATCAGGCATGTATTGTTTTTTTGGCAGATGTTATTGGAAAACTGAGGAGCGTAAAAGCACCAGAAATAATTCGAAGAAGGACAGATATAAATGCCCTCAAAACTGACATCACAATAGAAAATGAAAGGGGAGCAAGAACAACAATAGCTTTGTGGGGAGACACGGCAAACACAATTCATGATTCAAAGACAATAACCGAAGGTCATAATGTGATGGTGATTGTAACCGGGCTAATAGTGGATAAGTTTTCAGGTAACCAAAACCATTACATGTAAAATAGATATTTTTGATTATGTCAGAATGCATCCTATACTAACGTATACATTTTCTTAGATAACTATTACTTCAAGACAACAAAGGGGACCTCCGTGTATGTGGATCTGGACATACAACAAGTTCATGAAATGAGATCAAAGTAAGACAGATTACAAAAAACAACAAAAACAATGTTAGGCCAAATATCATTACTAACTCAGTGTTGAAACAGATTTGCAGATTCAACTCAAGTGAATCTTATTCAAAACAACAAAAAGGAAATGGAGTCCATTGATGCATTGCTTTTCGGAAACAGAATCACTATAATGGAAGGCCATCAACTGCTACGTGATTCATCCAACAATGTAAAATATGCATACATAATACCAATAACAATTGGTTATCTATTTAAAACAATATCCTAACCATTAATATATATTCATGTCAGGGAACAACTTTCACGATCAAGGCAACAGTGATCGGTATCGTAGAGCGATTGACTTGGTTCTACATGGCGTGTCCAAGATGTACCAAGGCGCACCTCATGAAAGATGGATATCCATGGTGCAAAGGATGCGAGAAAAGAGTTAAAAATCCAGTTCCAAGATACAAACTTCAGCTCATAGTGACAGACAATACCACACAAGCTGTCATAATAGTTTCGGGACCAGCAACAGAACCACTACTCGATAATGTAAGAGTATCAAAACTAATGGAAATCAGCAGCATTGACATAAAGGTATGAAATACATCTCTCTTAGGTTATAAATAAATCACATATACTAAATTAACTTAATCTAACAGTTACATCATAAAAACAGGAAAATATAGCAGAGTTTGTTCCCGAAATAGTGGATACGCTGGGAAGGTCATTCATATTCGAAGTGCACCTGAATGAGAAATCCTTTGGCTACAGTAATTTTTCAGTCAGGAAACTATATCCAATAAATCATGAACTGGAAGCTAAATATGAACTCGGGAATATGCAACAGGTAAAAATAATCAAACATAAAATATATTTCTAATCAAATGTAATAGAAAAAAAAATAACGAAATAAATTTGGCTGCAGGCATTACCAAACAACGAAACTATTGATATGGAGAAAGATGAAAGCATGAAAGAACTCATAACATTGGCAGACTTGGCAGAAAAAGGATTGCAAAACAAAGATGCCGCGGAAACTGGCAATCATTTTGATACTGAAAAGGATGACAATGAAAACTTGGAGGACGAGGCGGCATTGGCAGAGTTAGAGGCTGCAGAAAAACCAGGCCAGAGGGATCCAATGCAAACTGGCAATCATGTTGATACTGAAAAGGATGACAATGCAAACTTGGAGGACGAGGCGGCATTGGCAGAGTTAGAAGCTGAGGAAAAAACGGGCCAAAATGGTCCTTGAATTCAGACACACAATTTCTTCTAAGTTAGTTTAAAGACACCATTATTATGGTTTTGGTAGTTTATTATGGTTTTTATTATGGTTTTATGGGTTTTTAAAAACATCATGTTATTTATTTATGGTTTTATGAGTTTTTTAAAACATCATGTTATTATGGTTTTATGAGTTTTATTTATGTTATTCATGTAATTAGTTTGCGGAGCTGCCCGGGCGTAGCACGGGCACAAAATCTAGTTCTACGTGAACGGGGATGTAGTTTATTCACTGCAAAGTGGTCTCGATCCATCGCTAGATGAAGTTGAACGCTGGTGGTAGTTCGCTTAATAATCCTGGAAGATTTGATCGGCTGTGGATTATTTTTTCCGATTATTTGGAAATAATCATGGGTTGTTTCGCCACTTTTTTGAGAGTTGATATTAATTAATGCCTTTAAAATTGCTACTTATAAATACAACGTGTTTGGTTTGAATGCGACTCAATAGATATTATCTTAGCTATTAAGAATGAAAAGTTCCTTGAATTCAACAGGTGAACTGTATGGATTTTCTGTATACATTTTAGTTTAAATCTCTCATCATATCTACAGATAGAACAATGGTTGTCTTGACGCGCGCGTCTTGGCTAAACGGAGTGCAAATCCGAATATTTATCAATAGTACGGAACACGACTCCGGACTTTTTGATATATTTATATATTATGGGTAGATAGAGTCTAGAGATGTCCTACTAACTTTTTTATTTTTTATTTTTTTTTGATGCATGGTGGGATTGTATGGTCCCAAAATAGATTTGTAAAGTTCTTTAATTGGTTGTTGTCTGCTATCAAATTGGTCAGTTCTTTCGCCGCTTCATTGCCTTCTCTGTAGTTGTGGTTGACGGTGCAATGAGGGATCTGACTCGGGATTTGTTTGTTCTTTTGTCATCCTAGTCACTATAAGCATTGCCTTTGATATTGTCTTCTCTCCTTTACTCTTTGGGGTATCGGTTTTATGTTGTCTTCTAGCTTCTGTTTTATTTTTCCCTTAGATGAATGAAGTCTCTCCGGTATTTGATGAAAAACTAAAAATAGTCGTATGCAATTGAGGTAAGAGTCTTTAGCCGAGCCATAGTGTAATTCTACATGAACCGCCGAATAAAACCAGGTGGAAACCGCCTCCTCACATAAACGTGGGTCATCCCCTAAGAACTAATATGGGCACTTTTGGGCCCCACTAACTGAAGAAATGTGAGGGGTAGTTTATACGTGGTGTTTCAGCGATTCATTAAGATTTTTTTACAAGGAATGGTTCTGGACAAATCGTCCATTTGAACCACTAGAAAACCGCATAGACACAGAAATTTAGGTGGGTCCCGCCCCTCCCTAAAAAATAGGGGGCTGCTTTGGTGAGTGAGTCTGTGGGAATTTTTCTTAGGGGAAATGATACACCCACCAGTATTTCTCTAGAATAAAAATCTCGATAAGGGACCGTGTGGTTCTAAGAATGCTTCTCTGTGGGGATTCCAAATGGTGTCACTGTTCTCTGTCGGGATTATTTATCGGACGAAATCATTGGTAAAGCTATCATTTTTCTTTTCTTAGAGCTTCTCCAATGGTGGTTGTGTTTGTTTCCTAGGTGGCAACCCAAACTAGACATCCTCATTCCAAAATTTCCTTAAATTTAGGGGGAAAAAACATTTCATCTCCAATGGTGTTGTTAGTGATTTTTTATGAATTAAATGTATTTTTTATTTTTAGTAAATTTTAGATTTTATTACACTTAAAGAGGGATAGTTAATATATTGGAATTAATTTTAGGAAACAAAAACTTACTAGGATAGCTTGACATTGTCAAGGTGAATGTCTAAAACTTGACATTCACCTTGACAATGTCTAACAAAAATTAAGCCACATCATCTTCACATTGATTTAAGAAGTTGGGTTGGAGAAGATTTTTAGGGAAAATGAATGTCTATCCTATGTGGACTTAGACATTTATCTTCACATATATTCCATTGGAGAAGCTCTTAGTTTAAAAGGGCGGTTCAAATAAAACTTTTGATAAAATATATACCACACGTGCCAGCTTATAGTTTTTGTTTTCGAAAACTTGAGAATTGATATAAAGCCGGAGCCGCCATGTCAGACTTAACATTTCGATTTATATAAAGAAGTATTGATTGATCTATCTCTTTGCAACACTTTGTATCCCCATAGTCACTACCATGGGCGGAGCTAGTAAGAATTCTGGCTTCGTCTCTGAGCAAGGCTTTTGCTTAAGGAAAATTTTTGCACGCCCTTCCCAAAAACCTTGATCAGCAACGGACCTCATACCTTATTTCTTATTTACTTGACACACTAGATACATATATACTTCATGCATTATTCTCCGTCACGGCTTTAGTACTACTACATGGCCATACCTGATAACAACATATCCACAACTGCAAACCGTGACCTCCTTCCTCCTGGTTATTTAATGATGACTGTTACTGTTTACTGTATCCGGAAAACATAGTGAGCAGTTTTATTTACAACCCTAGCTAGCTAGACCCTAAATTAACTGCAATTAGGATAAATTGGACCCACAAATGTGCAAGTTGTAGCAGCAGTACAATTTGATCAGAGATCCAGCTAAAGGTAGCCCGAATGGGGATGACTGATTTGTGTAGTATTCTACTGACTGCAACACAGACTGTTGCTTTGAGGTCCCCTCTCCTCCTTTCTTTTCCTTAGCTCTTTCTTTTTCGACTCTGAAATTGAAAAAACATTTATACTCCGTAAGATAAGATCATATCGTTTAACCATGAATTCAGTGTCCAGCTAGAATGCTACTTACCCAAAATCAAGAAAGTGTCATCGTTCCTAACTAGGGTTTTTCTTTTACTTCCTTTTGATTTGTCTCTGAAACTTGCACTCTTTCTATTTAACCCCGAATATCTTCTACAAATTCTCTACTTCATCATCGTCACCATAATCTCTGAAATAATTACACTAGTACTTATAGCATAGCAGCTATACTATGGCCACAGAATCAGGTCGAATGATCTCAGTTACATTATAACCAAACACCAAAAACTTCCCAAATCTCAACAACATCAACAACAATAATCAAACAGTACTTTGAACTAGTGGTTCTTGGATGTGGAATAATAGTACTGGGCTATCCAACAGTGACGATGATTCATGGGAAGTTCGGGCATTTGCAGAAGATACTAATATGGGCACAACTTGGCCTCCTCGGTCTTACGCTTGTACGTTTTGCCGTCGTGAGTTTAGGTCGGCCCAAGCACTCGGAGGACATATGAACGTACACCGTCGTGACCGTGCTAGACTTAGGCAACCTCCGCCGCCAAATATCTCACCATCTTATCCATGTTCAGTTACTACTACATCAACAGCTGCAGCATCAACTCTTATATTTCCAACTGAAGAATTTCTCGCCGCCGCCAACAATGGTGGGTTGTGTGTTTTCTATCCTTTATCATTAGCAAGTAATGATAATAATACTAGTCATAGCAGTACTACTACTGCTGCTGCAATATTTAAAGCAACATTCGTTAATGGATGTAGTAGTACTGCTGAGATTTCTCCTTCTCCTTTACTATCAGTGTCAAATTATCCTACACGAGATATTTGGATATCGCCGACAACAACAACAACATCGACTATTTGTCCACCCACAGTTAGTTTTGCTAGGGTTCCAGACCAAATTGGAGAGACTTTGACATTTATTGAGAGTCATGAAAGTGAAGATGGTGACACCGATGAGAACGAGAATAAGAAATCCCAATATAATCATCAGACAAAGTGCAACCACAGCAATCATAATAATATGCAATTTGTCGAAGAATTGGATCTAGAACTTCGACTTGGATCCTCGAGGTAATAATAATTGTGAACATTAAGAATTAAATGATAATTTTAATTACTGTAGTAGTACATATTAGGGTTCTGTTGTATTGGTTTTTATTAATATTATATATATATTTCTCTTGTTTACACATAATTTGATATATGTACGATTGAAGGTGTAATATTAAGCATAAAAATGGAAATCCGGAAAGGAAGAAGCCATGGCTGCAAAAGGAAAGAGAAAAAAGAAACTATGTCCTAGCTAGGTGGTAAATCTAGAGTACCGTGGTTAGCAATTAGGTTTGATCAGAAATGAACAGCTGGGTTTGCAGTGCAGTGTCATTTTCTAATATTCACCCTTCTCTGATGATGGATATTGCTATTAAAGCCGAATGATAGGTAATTAATCCATCGATATCCAGATGCCCTACAACATATGATCGATCATGTTCTTTCAGTGGTGTTTTTCCTATAACTATCAACATATAAGTAATAATAAATAATAAATAGGAATTAAGGGAAGATACAATTTCGCCGATGAAGAACAAACTAGACTTATGGATCTTTTTTCTAGGTTTTTTCTAATATAACATCCGTCTCGGAATGCACTAAATTTTTGTAGGAATTCTCAAAATATTAACTATAAATTCATTACCCTCGCATTTATAAAAAAAATAACTCGTCCGCCACTTTCTTCTACCCAGGTCTGATCCGAGCAGGTATTTCCTTACAGATCTGTATTGTCAATCACACTTCACCGTAATCATATTTTTTAAGGATAGTCGATTTAGATATTTGGGCTGCTTATCTATAAAAGTTGGAGGTGGATGCGATTGAGGTTTTGTTATCTAATCCTTGTACCATACCAAAAGGATTCGGATTTTACAGATTGATCGGTTTGTCGATTTTTTATGAAAGTTGGAGGTTTAGTTATGGCGTTCTCTCAGTATATATTGCTGGGTAAAGCTTTATAACGATTACCATAAGGTATGGTTGATGTGTAAAGCGCTAAACTAGATTTCTACGATTATTCAATTAACTAGACGATAAATTTCAATCCATAGTGTCATATTTGTGCACACATTTTGGTGCGGCTCTGTAATATAGAGTATAGCTCAATAATTTTTTTCTTCACAATGTAGCAGTGAGAAAGAATTTTAGTTTTGATGTATATATTCTCTTATTTCTTGGAGGTCTTACGCCACCTGCTTTCTGTTTTTTATCTCTTTTAATTAACAACACCATCCCAATGGATTTTGATGGCGTTTGATTGGTTTTGCTTAGGAAAACAAAGGCGTTTGATGTGTGAGATGATGTGGGAATAATAATATAAGTGGATCTTCCCTTCTTATATAGATAAAAATTATTTAAAAGAAAAATTATAAATTGCTTACACTAACCCAAATATATGAGACTACATTTTCACCCGAAACGTAGTTAATAATAATGGAATTGCATCGTTAATCGAGAATAGACCTATAGGAATGATGAATCCAGGTGGATATACTTGAATTTTTGTTTTTTTGTTTTATAATCAAATTATAGGAAATACACTAAGACTCCATATGATCACCGCTTAGGGTTGGCACTAGCCGTACACTTAGAGCAGTCCACACCATATGGTCATCGTTGTTTTTAGCCCACTATGACAATTCATGAGTTACATTATTTCCCAAACGGTTAACATAAAAATGAGAAACTTAAATTTCAGACTCAAGGTTCTGATATCTTCGAACAGAAGATGAGTGCGGAGATCTCCTAGAAAGCTTTTCTTGTAAATCTGATTAATGATTCCACCTACATCACTTTCCAAGATAACCATCTCATTTTTTCTAATCAAAGCTATCCTTAGCGCCTGTCTTATAGCTTACATTTCTGCTTCTTCTATAGAGAAACACACTAAGTTAGTTGATTTAGCTGGTATGAATGAGTGTTTTGAGTCGCGGATAATCAAACCCATTCCCCCATTGCTGGAATTCGGGTTCCAAGCTCCACCGGTATTAAATTTTATCCAATTTTCTGGAGGAGACCTCCAAAGAGAAAATTCCTGATGATTTGCATCGATTGCAGCGATTCGATTAAAAGGAGTAACTCCATGGGCCTTTAGTAACATTGATTTAGCTCTTGCCATTATAGTTAATGGTTCTTCAGTATTGCTATTGACTTAACCATATACCGCAACAAATCCTAGCCATTGACTTACAACGGTGGGCCAACTACTACAAGTCTAAAAATATCTACCGCAAAAATCCATTTGTTAGAGAAAAAAAAAACAAATTGTGCTAATTCATTTAGCACTTCTTTCTTGGTATTTTCCGTAAGAAACAGCTTGAATCAAGATATCTGGTGACGGTTTTTAAATTGTATGTTGAATTTGAATGACCATGAAATTTGGTCTAGGGCCTAATAATCAAAGCACTTAAGCACATTCTAAACAGAGAAGGGGCTCTCGTCCTGTCTTACTCCCCGAATATTTATTTGTATATGATCTTTATTATGATGCCGGTGATAATGATGTAACAGTATCATCCACTATCTCGTAGTACTCTTTACTATTTCCATGATCCTTTCTTTTTCTAGTTTTTCCTGCATTACTTATTTTCATGATCTTTCTTTTTCTTCGTTTTTGTTGCATTGTTACTAGTGTTTAGTGTTATATATATACCATAAAAGATAAACGAACCGTGCAACAAACAACCGTCCTCGCGCAGATACGTGGGACCCAAACTCACCCCATATCAAACCATTGAATCATGGCCCACCTGAGACGGTTTTTTTTGGGTGGTTTTTTGTTGAGATTATTAATCCCACATTATTTGGGTTATCTAAGATTCTGCGCCCTTATGGCCTTTCAACTCATTACCAATTGGTTTTGAGTTGGATGCTCATATTCTAACATGGTACCAGAGCAGGCTAATTTGTGTCGAGTCATTTGACCGCACCTATACTCCGCGTCACTCGATTTATTGTCTCCACGTGTTAGAGCCAACGAGACTACACGTGAGGGGAGCAGGCTAATTTGTGTCGGGTCATTTGACCGCACCTATACTCCGCGTCACCCGATTTATTGTCTCCACGTGTTAGAGCCAACGAGACTACACGTGAGGGGGCCTGCATCTATACTCCCCGTCACCCGATTTATCGTCTCCACATGATAGAGCCAACGAAACTACACGTGAGGGGGCTGTTGAGATTATATAAGTGTGTCTGGGAAATCTAAGATCTTGCGATTTATAATCCTTAAAGCCACTCACTCATTGCTAATTGGGCAATGTAAGTGATGAGTGCCAAATATTGCATATTCATACACCTTTTCATTGGCACTTAACTCATCTTTCGCGCTTCAAAGTCATATATTATCCCAAATTCTGCATTTTTACCATTTTCAAGAATAAATATTTGTATTAATTAATTTTGTGTTTTTAAGTACTAAATAAAGCTTGGAAGAATTGAGAAGACAAAAGAGAAGAAAGTTGGAAGCGTTGCAACCCGCTCGCGCATCAGTGGCAACCTATTTACAAATTCATGGGATTAAACAACCCATGATCCAAAACTCATGATCCAAAACCCAAGACCCAAATCCATTTCCACCTCACCCCCATTGGATTCTTTCCAAAACATCCACCTCACCCCCATTGGATTCTTTCCAAAACATCCACCTCACCCCCATTCTCTCACTCAATCACTCCCAATTTGTTTCCCACAACCAAATATATTCCATCAATTAAGAAAACATGTTTTGTTGAGTGGATGAGTGCCAAAATTCGGATCCAAGTGCTTGAGGGAATTTTGTGTATAAATAGAGAGGGTTGTTGTGTTGAAAAACCATCCAAGAATAGCTTGTTCATGTTAGTTTATCAAATTTAAGTTTTGTTGTAATGTTCTTCATGTTCTAGTTTCATTTACTAGGGTTTAGATGAAGCCCTAATCTCATTGGTATGTATTCATACCTTGTATCTTGTTCTTGAAAGTTTAGAATTGTTTAAAGATATAATTTAATCCAAGTTTGTCAACATCTTGCTCTCACAATGTATTCCATGTATCCATTGTAGTTAGAATATCTCTATGTTGATTATGCTACAACTCATGCTTAACCAAATATTGATCTTTAGATTAGTTGTGCTTAATTAGACAATTAATGCTTTGGAGAAATACTTTAGTTGTGATTAAATTATCCATTGGAGAAACACCTTAGTTATACGGTAGACTTGAATCTACTATAAGGACAAGAATAATATTACAAGTTGAATGCATATCATAGGTTATTGGTGGATTTGAATACCCTAGTATCCATATTATCATTGTTTACATATCTTGCTATTTGCATCTTTTACTTTTATTATTTCAGTCACTTGAAAATCATATCGTCGTATCGACAAAAACAAACCCCTTTTGGTTACTCTCTGAATCAGGATTTAGAATCAACTTCTACACTCTCCAAGTCTCTGTGGTTCGACCTGTGCTTGCCCGTGTTGCTTGTCGACACTGTGCACTTGCAGTTTATACAATAGTAGGTATCTTTCCGAGCCTACCAAGTTTTTGGCGCCGTTGCCGGGGACTCGGTAGTGGTGTAGTTCATTTTTCATCTCCTGTCACTATTCATTTTTCACCTCCTGGAACTGTTCACATATCACTGTAACATAATCACTGTAGCAGCGCAACTATTCACAGTCAATTTTACACTTATTTTTGTTATTTTTTTTTTTAATTTTTGCTTTTGCTTTAAAACTTCGAAACCCTAACTACCTCTTTTGAGCTCAACAGGTGCAGGAGTAGCTGTTGTAAAGGCGAAGGAAAGGAAGCGAAAGAAGTTTTTATTTTAAATAAAAAAAAAAAAGAGTTTATTTTATTGTATTAGGATTCCTCTACTCTTGTAATTTTCTTTTTCTTTTGCACTTTATTTTGGACTTTGGACTTGGACATTCTATTTTTATTTTTATTTTTAAAACCTACGGAAGGGTATTATTAAATATCAACTATTTGCAGAGAAGGACGGTGATTACAATATCACCTCTGCCCCTCGGGTTCGTTCTTGACATAGGAGTCGTGGCCCGAGTCGACAACAACGGTTCATCCCCCGTCTGGAACGGGAGGTAAGTTTGTCGAAACACTCGCGAATCCCTTGTTAGCGAGTTACTGTATTCCTTCGTTTGCATATATGTTGAGGAATTGAATACGGCTGCTTTATTTTCCTAGTAAAGGGCAAGGACTGGCCATACAAGATAAGGGTTCGGATTTCATCACCGTTCTCTTCTTGCCCGCCTTAGGAAAACGATACATACGCGAACCTAAGCTTTAAAATTTTGAATAGAACAAGACCTATAAGGTAACGAGCTTAGTAGGAAAGTCATTTGAAAAATATTGGTTACTCTTTAAGCATACTTCGAAGTTCATGACGGTTTCTGTAAATTGAATGCGTGACTGCGCCGCCTTGTAATATGGTGAGGCCTTGGGTATCAAAGCTCTAGCAGCTTCCCTCGCCTCTATTCAATTTACTTAAACTCGGATTGATTCCAGAGGAGTTTGCTCAGATTGTAACGAATTCCATTTCGAAGGAATATAAGCTGGTCTAGAAAACAATCTAAGTGGAGCCATTATGCTTTTTGTTTGCTAGAAATCAGTAGGTTTACTGTGGTGGAGTCAGCCTTGTTTGTGATTGAATAGAACTTCCCTTCCTTGTTTGTGGTATTCTATTTTTTTATTTTTATTTTCTCCATTAATTTTATTATTAAAAAAAAAAAAAATGGTCTCTGTACCTCCCAATCTCTGCAACAAGCCTAGTGCTAGTTAGAGATCATGTCAGGATTTTGGTCTGCAACTGGGAATGAATACAGACACAATGGACACCTTGCACATGTGCATGCTTCATATTTTAAGAACCCCATAGATCATGGTATTAATAACTTTAGGGAAAATTATGGACCTTTTCAAGGTCCCGAGACACAATATATAGACCCTAGTTGTTATCCACATATGTATCACTCACATCCAGGGGATGCGGAGCAATTCTATACTCCCCTGAGCCCTTATATGCAATCTGTGATGGAAAATCTCAAATTGATGGAACAAAATAATGCTAGATCTGAATTGCAAGCATTGCATGATCATCCATATAGCAACATCCATGAATTTTCCTTCAATAGTGAATCTCATGCATCACCATGTACTGAATATTCATATGAAAATGAGATACCTACTATTGATGACTCTCCTTTCATTGAACAACATAATGAAATTTTAGAATTTGATCAAAACCTTGTGCAATATCAAAAGTTAACTGACCAAAGGTTTGCGAGTTTAGAACTCAAAATGAGTCAAATCCTTGATGCACTAAATGAGGAGAGGAAAGAAGTTCATGATGAGATGTTTGTTATCCCTACTGAATTAAATGTCGAGAATTGTATGTCAAGTCCTACTCATGTAACTAATATTGAATATGAGCCTCACCTAGAAAAGAATGAGTTGACTGAAAACAAAGTTTTTAATAGGGATGAGTATGCATACTACTCTGATGATGATGATGATGATGTTATGTTAGAAGAACATGTTTTTACTGAAAATATTGTCGAACCTTTGGGTTCAGAGACATTAGGCTTCTCTGCCTCGACCTTAATGAATGATGTTTCTTCTAATGTTCCATATACATGTGATGTGGTTACTAATCTTGAGCCTGTGCAGTTATCCTGTGAAATAGAGCATGCTACACAACTTGTTTGTGACTTAGAAAATGTTGAATCTTCTGTAGACACCAATGAAACTATGCATGGAAATAACTTTAATGTGTCCGATTCTCTGCCTAAGTCACAATGTGAAGTTTCTTGTGATATTCCTATGCATGAAACTGAAGTTCTAGGGGATGATTGTGAACTGGGGCTTATTGATTTGTTTTATGAGCATGAGCATGATGTTGTACTTGTGTCTGACATAGGTAATTTTGAATCTCCTGTCGACACTAATGATCTTATGCATCAAAATATAATTGACGTGTCTGATTCTCTACCTAGGTCACAACATTGTGATGTCTCTTTGGATTTGTATATGCATGAGAATAAAACTTTGGATGATGATGATTATGAACTAGGTCTTGAAGAATTGTTCTATGAATGTGAGCATACTGTCACACTTGTAGATGACTTAGGAGATGTAAATGTAACTAATGATAAGGGTACTCTTGATCTCATCCATATGAGCAACTTAGACGTACCTACTCTCCTGCTTAAGTCACCAACTGATGGTCTTGCACTGGACCTAAAAATTGTTCCTTTTAAGTGTGTTGAATCAATGTTGTTGACAATTCCAAACCTAGGGTTAGAGTTATATGCATCTCAAATTCTTTTGTACTTTTTGTCCACTAAATATCCTGTTATTGAGAAGTCATATCTGGAATACCCTCATGTTTTTCTGCCCATCCCTGACAAAATCCACTTTGAACTAGATCTTGTGCATGATGAACCCCTGAAATTGTTAGATTTTGTGCTCAAAAACACATCTATTGACAAGTTCAGGTTTGGGGGTAATGTTTTCACACTTGCAGTCTTACTTGCATTGTTGTGTTATAATTGTGTAAGGTTGTTGTTGTTTTCACACTCCGTCTTTTGGGTTGATCCTCAACTTTTTATATTGTTGGTGTATGGTGAATTTTTATTGTATATAATCCAGTAATTAATTTTTGAATCTTCTTCATATATATGTGTGCTAACCAAACTTTTTGTCTTGCGCTCATATTGTTTGCTCTCAAAGCATTCATTCAATTATGGTTAGCACCACCCTTTCTGCATCGGGTAATCTCTTTCCTTTAAATCTTCTCTACCTTTTTCTCTTGATATGTGTTCTTATCATCTTTTGAAACATTGAGGACAATGTTAGATTTAGGTTTGGGGGTGTGTTTTGCATATAGAGTTTTTAGTCTTTTATTAAAAAAAATCAAATTAGTCTTTTATTAAAATTAAAAAAAAAATTCAAAAATTTTCTGATGACCAGTTGTGTAGCGGGTCTTTTGCAGGATTTTTTTTTTTTTTTTTTTAGTCTTTTGCATTTTATTTATGACCAGCTGTGTAGCTGGTCTTTTGTAGGATCCTTTGTAGTCTTTTGCATTTTTTTTCTTCTTTTCTATGACCAGCTGTGTAGCGGGTCTTTTGTAGGATTTTTTTTTTGTAGCGTTTTGCATATAGATTTTTTAGTCTTTTATTAAAAAATAAATAAATCAAAAATCAAATTTTTTTATGATGACCAGCTGTGTAGCGGGTCTTGTGTTTGGTATCTGATGATCAGCTGTGTAGCGGGTCACTAAAAAAAAAATGGTTACAAATTATCAAGGTTCTACGAAATTCCGAAGTTCATCATCTACAGTTGAAGACCGAAGACAAAGACATTTCTATGGATGCTCTGATATTGGAGAAGGGTTTGTGGGTACTTCTTTGGTAGGCCCTCACGAGACTACAACTCGTCCACTAGGGACACCTAGGGGTTTAAAGGCTTAGTGCATACGCTAAATGCATTCGAGAGACCAGCGACAGTGGTATAGTTAGGATTTCTGGATTTCTGTTTCACTTGAGGACAAGTAAAATTCAGGTTTGGGGGTATTTGATGAGTGTCAAATATTGCATATTCATACACCTTTTCATTGGCACTTAACTCATCTTTCGCGCTTCAAAGTCATATATTATCCCAAATTCTGCATTTTTACCATTTTCAAGAATAAATATTTGTATTAATTAATTTTGTGTTTTTAAGTACTAAATAAAGCTTGGAAGAATTGAGAAGACAAAAGAGAAGAAAGTTGGAAGCGTTGCAACCCGCTCGCGCATCAGTGGCAACCTATTTACAAATTCATGGGATTAAACAACCCATGATCCAAAACTCATGATCCAAAACCCAAGACCCAAATCCATTTCCACCTCACCCCCATTGGATTCTTTCCAAAACATCCACCTCACCCCCATTCTCTCACTCAATCACTCCCAATTTGTTTCCCACAACCAAATATATTCCATCAATTAAGAAAACATGTTTTGTTGAGTGGATGAGTGCCAAAATTCGGATCCAAGTGCTTGAGGGAATTTTGTGTATAAATAGAGAGGGTTGTTGTGTTGAAAAACCATCCAAGAATAGCTTGTTCATGTTAGTTTATCAAATTTAAGTTTTGTTGTAATGTTCTTCATGTTCTAGTTTCATTTACTAGGGTTTAGATGAAGCCCTAATCTCATTGGTATGTATTCATACCTTGTATCTTGTTCTTGAAAGTTTAGAATTGTTTAAAGATATAATTTAATCCAAGTTTGTCAACATCTTGCTCTCACAATGTATGCCATGTATCCATTGTAGTTAGAATATCTCTATGTTGATTATGCTACAACTCATGCTTAACCAAATATTGATCTTTAGATTAGTTGTGCTTAATTAGACAATTAATGCTTTGGAGAAATACTTTAGTTGTGATTAAATTATCCATTGGAGAAACACCTTAGTTATACGGTAGACTTGAATCTACTATAAGGACAAGAATAATATTACAAGTTGAATGCATATCATAGGTTATTGATGGATTTGAATACCCTAGTATCCATATTATCATTGTTTACATATCTTGCTATTTGCATCTTTTACTTTTATTATTTCAAAATACTTGAAAATCATATCGTCGATCGACAAAAACAAACCCCTTTTGGTTACTCTCTTAATCAGGATTTAGAATCAACTTCTACACTCTCCAAGTCTCTGTGGTTCGACCTGTGCTTGCCCTGTGTTGCTTGTCGACACTATGCACTTGCAGTTTATACAATAGTAGGTATCTTTCCGAGCCTACCAGTAAGATCCTGCGATTTATAATCCTTAAAGTCACTCACTCATTGTTAATTGGTTTTTTTCGCTGTTCGTATAGAACCACCGTGTATATACGGATGCAACATTTACTAGACCATACATCCTCATCCGTAAGTACTCACAACTCAATTTTGAGAAGTTAATTTCAGTACTAGATAGATTGGAAATTAAGCGGCAGTTGATTAAAGTGGAAAAAAAGTTGGTATTAAAGTCATGGAAGAAAGGGCAATTTTGTGTACAGTACTACTACCAGCAACTAGACTCACTTGTCACTGTTGAATAATGAGAGAGAAGTTCGAAAAGGGGATGATTGTCGGGGTTTGTCGTTTGCAGTGGACTATTTAGGGCTGCTGCACATGGTGGACTATGATTTTACATCCTCCAGAACTCGAAAAGTACTGTTTATCTGATCATCTCCTCGACTCGGATACTCTTGGTTATCTTTTCAATTTAGTGGGATTTAAAACCACATCTTGTGCGTGTGTGAGTGTGAGTGTGAGTGAGATCGACTGAGAAACAAAAACTAGTATCCAACGAGTTGCATCATTTTCACTGACTGCATGGGTCGGGTCCTTAACTTATATGATGATGGGAACTATTCATGTATCATGTCTCTCCCGCAATCAAAGATGCAGGTAATTATGGCCGAGGATGGAAGGAAAAGAATACCCCACACTTTTAGAATCCTTCGAAAATAATGGCATACACGTGCCGCACATAAGGCGAGTAAACATCAATCCTCGATGCCACGTTACCTCACCCAAGGGACCGTATCAACACCAATCGCCACTTATTCGTCACCGAACGGATCCACCGGTATAAAGATCTGGGAGCACCAATTGTATAAGGAGCTGCGAAGTACCATAGAGGATCCGAAATCTACTTTATCCCATCCCAAGATAGAACCAAAATGAACGGAGAGGATGAGTCTAACTGACGAGGATGTGACAGCAACAGTAGCAGGTGTCAGGCGCATGCAGTCTGCCCCAACCAAGCGCCTTAAATGCCATAAACATAAGATACGTGTCAAGCATCCTATGAAAGAAGGAGAGGCGTGCCATCGTTATGACATATATTCGTTAGAGGCATCGGGCAAGCACGAAGATGGTCATCGGCATCGACATGTCTACCAAGAAGATAAGCACCGGTAAAGACAGTGAGGAGGGGCCTACACAAGAATTCCATAAATACCCAGCTCGATTAAGAGAGAGGGGGTCGACAACATTTAGAGGGATAGAATTATAGTTAGGAGAGAGACATTGTAGTAGTAAGTATAGGTTTTATCTTCCTTCCTCTATCATCGTTCCATACTCAAACTCATTCGACTATCAGTTGTAACCTTAAGTGAACCATAGTGAAAAACTGAACCCCTGTGGATGTAGGCTTTAGTGCTGAACCACGTAAATCATTGTCTCATTTACATTCCACACTTATAGTTTTATATTCCTATATTATGCATCGTTTGAATCATCATAGACATATCTATGATGCGAAACAAGGACGAGCCCGAAGGCTCATAATTTCCAACATAATCATCATATATCAACTCGTGTTTGTTTTACTTATTATCATAGTTTTATCGACACTGTGAATATTGATTCTGGACGCGATGCTACCATCGTTACTTCTGTGTTCACAATTTGGCGCTAGAAACAGGGAAACTTTTATCCCGATATAAGATTTATCTTTCTCTGTGAAGCCCTTTTATCACCCAATACTGCTCGTCAATACAGACTTTGGTTGACAAGATAACAAAAAAGACCAATTTTAAAAGGTTTTTGGTCAAAACGCGACTTTTCACTACAAAATGCGAAAACGACCGGAACCATTATCAGTAAAAACCTTCAGATCTGCGTTTTCCTTAGGAAAATATCTTTGGATCTGTATTTTCTTTTATAAAAACCTTCAGATCTGAGTTTTCCTCCGAAGATTAACTTCGGATCTATGTTTTCTATTATAAAAGTCATCGGATCTATACTTTTTATTTCAAAAATAATCTTCATTTGGGCATATCCGTAATATTATTGAGCTTCAGCACATGCCTAGCAAAAATATCTTCTTTTTCTCTCACATCTTCATTATGTATATGACTAACAATACCCTCGTGGACATGTCTTCCTTGCCAACGATTTATTCTTGCAGGACATGGACAAAACTAAAGATATAGGAAAAGATAGAGCTTCGTCAAAGGAGACACCAAGAACAACACCGCACGCAACACTGAGCAAGTAGAAGGGTGAGAAGCTGAAAGAGGCAAGTAAAAGATAGTATGCCGCAGAAAGCACCACATCATTGGATGCCAGTGCAATAGTGGCGGCACCCCTCAAAAATCCATTAGCCAAAGGCGGCATCAATAATCCATGCCAGCGAACAACGAGAAGGAGTAGCAGAATCAACGATGCATCAACCTATTTATGGGATGCCACTGACCAATGAACATAACCAACACCTGCTGATTTCTCAACCCATATTAACAACAAACCAACCAGCGCCTCAGCCGATGGAGCTTCATGTTATACCTATAGAACCACCGATCCCTCTGATCCAACCTGTAGACGAAGATCATTCCATCGCCGCTAGAGGACAAGCACGAGTAGGTACTCTGAACCAAGGATCGAACCACTCCATCCAGCTAGTAGCATAGCTCGAAGAATTGAAAAGAAACCAGAAGGCATACGCAGATGCGGTGGCGCTACTTGCATGAGAGAACCAAGAGATTAAAGATAAGATTTCCCTTAGTGCAAAGGTGGAAAACCAACGTGACGAGGCAACTTCCAAAGTACCCCAGCCGAACCATGATCGAAGAATGATAGTGGATAACATCGACAATCCCGAACCACTGAACCGCCGTAATACAAGAAGAGGAAGATCGACTTACCCAGATTACATACCAGAAAACTCCGATTATTTCGACAATGAGACCCGAAGACCGGGACAATCAGCTATATGGATGAGCATTTCCTCATAATGGAGAGTATTCGTACTGAGATGATTGCGGAGATCAAGCAGCTGAAGACGACGCAAGGAGGAGGAAGGATAGAGAAAGTAATGAGAGAAGTCGTCACCACACCACTGACTGCACATCTGGCTAGAGCTTCCATCCCTCCGACATGTCTGATCCCGGCATTTGAATATGATGATGAAGATATTTCCTTTCAATCCTGAAGGGATCGGTATTTTCCTGGATTGATAACCTACCCCCTAATTTCATCGACTCCTACAGCCGACTCACAGAGATATTCTTAGAGACTTACGTGTACAACAAGACTGTCAATGCGGGAATGTACAAACTCTTCTCGCTAGAGGTCGCCTTCAAAGATGAGGTCAGAGAGTACACATACAAGTGGCACAAGATATGTGAAGAAATAAGAAACGTTGATCCGGTAGTTAGCATCAATTGTTACAAGTGTGGACTTGATAGAATGAGCCCGTTGTTTGTCGAAATTCATGGAAGTAGTCTCATGACCGAAGAAGATCTCCGGGTTATCATCGAAAAGCATGCCAGGTTGGAAGAAATCCAGCGGGATAATCCTAGGGCGTAGATGAAGAAATATCATCGTACAAATTCGGTAGAGCAAGCCAGCGGCTCCAAAAGGACAAATTCAACCGAGTGCCTCAACAAAGATAAGAGAGGACGAAGAGATGATTATCGACGCAACGATCAAAATTTCGAAGATCAAGTTTACATGAAGCTCAACACAAGCTATTTTCGTATTTTGAGAGAAATCAAGGACCGCACCAATCTCGAATGGCCATGGTCAAAGGGAAAACAGCCACCGCGATCGGAGAAATCAATGGATTACTGTGAATACTATTATTTCAACGGTCACCAGACAGAGATGTGCAAAAACCTCAAAATAATGATCTAGGAACTGATAAATGCTATAAATTTCAAACAATACGTTCTAAATCCAACAACCGAAGAAAAGATAAATCGGAACAAGCAAGTCCACCTACTAAAAAATTATCGAACGATCAACACTATTTTTTTCTCAGAGCCTTGCAGCCCATCACTGACTGAATAGATCGGGAAGAGGTTGAGAAAATAATTCGAGTACTATTGCGAGCTATACAAGATCGATGGAGATAAGGTAGATGGACACAAAGATTTGATGAATGCACCACTAATTTTTTTTGCGGATGACGTTGAATAAGATATGGAAGACCATAAAGACCCTCTAGGGATCACACTACCTGTCTTAGGGTAGAATATAACGAAGATTTTGATCGACTGAGGGAGTTCAGTCAACGTTTTGTTCTATGATACCTTCAATCGAATGAAATTAAATGACGAGCAGCTGATGTCTTCTTATTACACTATTTATAGATTCAACGGGGTAGCCACGAAGCCCTTAGGGATATTATCTTGGAAGTTAAAGCCAGTCCAATGAAGGTCGGCACCAGGTTTAGCGCAGTTGATACACCGTCCCCCTATAATTCCATCATCGGACGAAGATAGGCTCACAAACTCAAAGCAATAGCTTCCATGTGCCATCAATACCTTAGATAAATTTCCAACACCCGAAGGGGAAATGGAGATCAAAGGCGATCAGGTTACAGTACGGGAATGTCAGGCTCTGCAAAATCAACTCAATGGCGAGCAAGAAGAGCGGAACAAGGACCTAAGGTGCAAAAATAAAGCAGCGGACAAAGATAAGGTGATCGACCTATATCTTGAAGAAATCTCAGGGAAAATCCTAACTAAGAGTAGCATCGTTCTAAGTACCGAAGCAGGCACTTCGCGGGAAAAGGAGGCTAAAGAGCCCACCAAATAGCAATTAAAGAACATTCCTCTATTAGGGGAACCGGAGCCTATATTCACTCCGGTATATCCCACCAAGAAGATCAACATAGGAACAAAAGAATATCCTAAGATGATTAAGATAGGGACTCTAATGGATAAAGACCGGGAAGAATCACTAATCAAACTGGTCAAGGAGTACACAGACATTTTTGCATGGAAGTTATGAGATATTCTAGGAATTGATCCTAAGATCATACAGCACGGACTTCGGATAAAGCCAGGCACAAGCCCCTTCAGGTAGAAATTACGCAAAGTAGCATCAGAATATCATCTAGCGGTCGAAAAAGAGCTTAACAAAATTATGGAAGCAGGATTCATAAGATAAGTTAGGTACCCCACATGGATTTTGAACATGATCATTGTTCCAAAGAAGAACGGTGGGGTAAGGATATGCATCGACTTCACAAATCTCAGCAAAGTTTGACCGAAGGATAGTGTAAGGACCCTCAAGATCGTCAACGCTATTTGACTGGTATGGAAATGATCAAGTGATGAATTATCCGATTATGACTCGTTTAGTTTAACCCGAAAGTTAATTAATAGGAATTAATCTAACAACGATCTATATACGAAATTATGAAGGAGATTTGAGATGGGTTTGCTGATATGAAGATTTAGGTTGTTATTTTGGATTTGAATTAGAGTTTAAGGTTTTAATGAGAAAAGGTATTTGAGATGAGGATTGTGAGATGAAGACTAGGGCTCAATTATGTTAACAAGAAGGTTTTGGATCTATTATTGGTGTTGATTCAAGACTCGGGAGAAAATTGTAAGTTGAATTTTAATTTCTGAGGTTAATTCTGAATTGTTTAGAAAAATGATTTGATTCAGTCATTTGTTGATGAGTTGGTGTTTATGTTGAGACAAAAATGATGATATAAAGTTGGTTATATCTTCTTTGTGAATTTGAGTTGAACAATGATTAGAGTATGAAGTTAAAAGTGAAATGGTGATTATGTTGTGAGCTGCATGAATATAATTGTTAATACAGTAGTGAATTGGTGTTGAAATTAATGGAGTTGTGATTGTATTTTAGGGTTGTAATGTGTTGTAATATAATTTGGTTGTTCTGGTGTTGCGGGTTTTTGTAGTGTTGCACTAGTTGCAAATAATGGTAGTAAAGAAGATCGATTTGGTTGTGTAGATGTGTTGATGATGTTGTTGGTTTTGGAATTGACTTGGATGGTTGTTATAGGGTATGTGTTTGGTTGTTGCATAAATGGAGTTGTTGTTGAGTTACTGAGTTGCAGATACTGTCTAGAGGTGCTGGTGGTGTTGTAATGGAGATGCTTGTGAAGTCGTTAGTGGCTCAGATGTATTTTAAGAGGAATTGGAATTAACTATTTGGTGGTGTGCTTAATTTCAAATGATGGTATATTACTATGATCAGGTTTGGAGTATTAGTGTGAAATTGAGTTTGGCTGGAACTGATAATATAAGTCAGTGAAGATGTTATCGGGTTATGAGAGATGATTGAACTAGAATTGAATTACAGTTGAGGGTTATATGTATGAATGTAGAAGTTTATGTTTAGTATGGAGTTGAATGTAAGTTATGAACTTTCGTGGGTTAAAGGTGTTGCTTGGAACTGCTTTTGCAGTTAGTCTATTTACAACGATCGATTCAAAGAATGAACCAGTGGATCTGGATATCGAGGTAGGCGTGTCTTGTCATCAAAAGAGGTGGGAATACATTTAACTCTTCTGAAAACATTGTTGTTTCTTTTACAAAAGTTTATGTTTAACAAACTCATGCATTGTCTGTTTGTGCATTTCATACATTATTTAGTTTGTATTATGTTTGTTCAGTTGATTCCTTGAATCTTTCCATGAATTGGAAAGGACTTGTAATGTTTGTTATTATGAAATGTTATGGGAAATAAGAATTTCCACTTGTGGTATATTGGATACGCTCCTTCGCATTTATACCTATTTACTTTCAGCTTTTATGCTTATTAGGTGTGGAACAACCCGACATCAATATAGCTATGTACGTGTGGAAAAATCCGGCATCACTAATATAAATTGTTTGAAGAAGGAGTTTGTCCATATACATGTTTGTTTATTTCAAGTGACTTAGTCACTTATTGATGTTTGGGAAAACATGAATCGTTTTCCAAATCTTGCTCATGATTTCTTTAAAGTTAAATGTAATTACTATTGGGCACCCTTTTTAGGGATGATGTGCTATCTTTCCCACTTTCAGTTTCAGAGACAGATCAGAATTGCGAAGCAAAAGCTTCTAGGGGTTGACTTCGTTAATTAGTTATCTTCTGCTATATTTATTATGTTGTTTATTTTTGCAAACCAAATGACTATTGTATTGAGTCATGCTGTGACGAGGTCACCCTCGTGACAACTATTATAAGGGCTCACATTATAGCCATTGGATTTTATATCTTAGATGTGTGCACATATAAATACAAAAATTATATAATAAAAACATTTTTATTATTTGTCTTATCTTTTTAGTTTTTATATCACTGCTTTTTATTCTATTTGCAACTGAGTCCCTCCATCTAAATAACTAAATTATTGAATTCCTTACAAGTTACAATCATCTGCAAGGATGTACCCGAGATCAAACAATTGTATCGATTAAGTCGATGGGGAAACGGGTAAATGAAGATTGGTGTAGACGGTATATTAAGTACCAACAATGAAGATTATTGCATTTAGATGATTGAATTGTTTTTAGCAATCATACATTGAAAAGAATCAAAGCAAAACACGATTAGGGTAGTTAGTTATACATCGTAAAAAATCCAAACAAAATCAGTACTCTTCCTTTACAACGATTCAAGATAAAGTATTATAGAATTGATCAGACAAGGGAAGTGAAAAACCAATGTCTAACTATATATAGCCGGTGGTGTCAATTTACTGATCCACTTTATACAGAAAAGTAAATGAACAAGCATAAATTTTTGATATCTAAAGAGTAAATAGACACAACATGCCATTATCATACGTTTTCGTTTTTTATTTGATTATTCACTCCAAAACCATTGCGATCAAAATTGATCAAACCTGTAAGCCCACTGTTAATTCTTAGTTTCTGAGGAGCAACAATCGTGAATGAAAAAGTTTTTAATTTTTTGGAGAACAAATTAAATTATATACGGTATATAAGAAATAAGAAAAATATTTTTTTTATTTAATTCTTGTCTCGGGATATGTAGATATCTAAGATGACCTATCCAAGGGATATAAGACGAGCCCTTACAGTAGCTGTCACGAGGGTGACCTCGTTACATCATGACTCGTATTGTATATGTATCATATGAAAGGATTTCTTGTATATATATTTCAGAGAGGAGTTTATTTTGGGTAAAGTTTTGTAGCAGATTTCTTAATTGAATGTTTAAGTAAATGTTTAGATCCTTAGTGCCGCTTTATTCAATTAATCTCTTGGATTAGTCAGCTGCTAGCTTTGGGGGCGCTATAGATAGCTACCCGCTCCAAAGCATCGATCAATTGGTGAACGCCGTACATAGAAGGACACGAAGAACTATCATTCATGGATAGATACTCTGGTTACAATTAGATAGCCATGGCATAAGAAGATCAACAACATACAACATTCTTCGCTCCACATGGACTCTACTTCTACACTCGCATTCCCTTCGGACTGAGGAATGCTGGGGTAACGTACCAGAAGATGGTTGATGCAATCTTCAATCCATGGATTAGGAAAACCTTAGATGTCTATGTTGATGATATGCTCGTAAAAAGTAAGTTGCGCAAGGATCACCTCCAGGACTTGAAAGATATCTTTAGTGCAATGAAGAAATATAACATGAAAGTAAACCCGGAATAGTGCACCTTCGGTGTCACATCAGGAAAGTTCCTCGGATATTTGGTGACGAAGAGGGCATCGAAGTTGATTCTGCTAAAATCCAATCCATTGTAGAGATGCCATCCCAAAGAATTTGAAGGAAGTTCAAAAACTCAACGGATCTATAGCGGCACTAGGGAGATTCATCGCTAGATCATAGGACAAACGCAAACACTTCTTCAACATCCTCAAGAAAGAGAACAAGTTTGCATGAACCGCTGAGTGTAAAGAAGCTTTCCAGAAGATCAAATAATACTTGGCAACGATCCCGATCCTCCCAAAATCGGAACCCGATAAGGTGTTGGAATTATATATATATATATACAACCGAAGATGCAGTTAGTGTTGTATTGGTTTAAATCAACACCAAGGTAGAGCATCCGATATATTACGTCAGTAAAACTCTTAATAAAGCAGAAAGAAATTACACCAAGATTGAGCAACTTATACTGGCATTAGTATGGGCAACACAGAAGATGAGAACCTATTTCGTGACTCATTATGTTCGCATCCCAAGCAAAGCCCCGCTGGAATCTGTCCTCAAAAACGCAGGAAAGGTGGGAAGAGTAGCAAAGTAGAATATGCAGATCTACAAGTCTTGGCCAATTTCCTAACAGATCTACCTATAGATAATGGTGAAGAAGTGAAGGGCATACCGGGGGTACATGAATATGGAAAGGACCCGATTTATGTGCTCGAACCCTCCATCCAACGAATTTAGGAAGTTTTTGTCGACGGATCTAGGAACAAGGAAGGTGCAGGAATAGGGATAGTTATCACAACACCCACAGTTGACATAATGGTGTACGCACTAAGGATGGAATTTGACGGGCACACCAACAACGTCGTGGAGTACGAGGCCGTGGTACATTCCCTTCGACTGATAATGGAGTTGGGGATAACAGATGTGCACCTAAAAAGCGACTCACAACTAGTCATCCGACAAATAGAGCTGGAATATAACACCTATGATGAGACTCTCTCAGCGTACATAGCTCTGGTACAAACTCTAGCATCATAAGTGCCGAATATTAAGTTTCGACATCTGTGTAGGAAGGACAATAGACATGCTAATGCTTTATCCTACATATCATCGATGCTGAAAGACAAGAATGTTAAAGCCATCAAAATAGCAAGAGTAAACCAGCATTCAGTCACTCCACCCCGCACCGCCGCAACAACAAACCATGAAAACGATGTAGGGGAATACATTTCCGAAGATGATGCAAGGGAAGATATCGCCGAAGACTTTGCCGAAGATGACATCCTAATTGACAAGAGAAAATGAGGACGAAGATTTTAGCAATGAAGAAGACTGGAGAAACGAAGTCCACCTCTTTATCGACGAAGGGACGCTACCCACTGACGTGAATCAAGCAAGAAAAGTGCAATCAAAGGAAGGAAGATACGAGCATCGTGGAGGAATCATGTACAAAAAATCATTCCTCAGGCCCCTACTATGCTGCTTATCTAGGGAGGAGGGTCATCATATCTTGAAGGACATTCATTATAGAGACGCAGGCAATCATAGCGGGATGAGATCATTGGACGATAAAGCTAAAATGCAAGGATATTACTGGCCGTAGATGATACAAGACGCTGCTAGAATGTCTAAAAGATGTGAAGAATGTCAACGATCACCAAAAGGATTCATGCCCCTGCAACATAGTTTAAATTCAGTAGGAATCTCCTGGACCTTCGCAAAATGGGGGATCGACATCGTCGGAATATTAGTCGAAGGCACCCGAAAAATGATATTCTTGATAGTAGCCACGGACTACTTCAGAAAATGGGTGGAATCCAAAGCTCTGGCCAGGATCAGAGATATGGACGTTTTCACTTTTATCTTCAGAATATCATTTACATATTTGGCATTCCCGCAGAGATTGTTTTCGACAATGGAAAGCATCTACAAGGAAAGAACATCGACATGCTCTTCGATACATTCAAAATCATGAAGAACAAATCCAATCCTATCTACCCTCAGAGCAATGGACAAGCCGGAGCCATAAATAAGACCATCACCCTTATTCTCAAGAAAACGATGGATGAACATAAAGGAAGATGGTGTGAGCAACTGCACAATAGCCTGTGGTTATATCGACCCACAAGAATATCAGCAACCAGTGAATCTGCATTCCTTCTCACTTACGGATCCGAAGAAGTCATCCCAACGGAGATAAGCATGCCTGAAACAAAGACCGAAGCATGGGAAAAGAAACTCACAGCGGATATGATGCTAGATAGTCTTGATGATCCAGAAGAACGAAGGGAAACATCGTTACAAAGAATGGAGAATTACCAACGTATGCTAGCAAGGGAGTACAATAATAAGGTTAAACTTAGAAACTTTGTAGAAGGACAGTATGTGCTACGAACTATACCGCAATATCAACAAGAAAATAAATGGGGTAAGTTAGCACCAATATGGGGAGGACCATTTGTTATACACGATATCGCAAGGAAGAGATCGTACTACCTGCATAACTTAAAGGGAGAAATCCGAAGGCACCCTTGGAATGCAAAATACCTCAAGCCATACTATCCATGAAGCAACGCATGTAGTTCTGCATCTGCGTGAAGAATACCAGAAGAAGAAGACAGTGTATCCGCTCGACATATTTCTGTCTCTGGACGAGGAATAATACACCTCATCACATAAATCGAGCAAGATACTTTTGTACCATACTGGTTCGGCAAAGAAAGAATTTGATAACGATCTTTTACGTGTATTTGTATTGGGAAAGTATCCTACTTATAATCCCTCGGGACTCTCATATCAGTGTCTATGAGTGAATGACCATGGAGAAAAATTCCAGCAGAATGAGATACACAACCTAACACAAGGCAGCGGTTCGGCGGAATGGGTGCATGTAAATAATTCAATAATGCACCACATATCCGAGAACACTGCATCAACACCCACCGTCAGGTGATTCTCTGGCCTAGAATTAGCCGACTGGGTGACATGTCCAAAACAAATAATTGAGGTGCATACCTTAATTATTATACAACACACTCTCCATCCTCTTTTTTCCTTTTTATTGTCATATTTTAGTAAGTAAATTAAAATATATGAAGTAACGCTGCAGGAAATTAAAAGATGTACATATCCAAAAAGACCGATGATCAATTGCATAAAAGTTGATTACAAGTTTGGGGAGATAAGCAAGAAATACAAGAGATACAAAAAATATCCCAAAGCTACATAATCAACAACAATCAAATCTCTTATCCGCAGACTCTAAAACAAGGACTTACTTCTCTTCCGAAGGCTCGACGCGAAGGAACGCTCCCCCCAGAGGACGTATCAGAGGAAGATTTGAACTGTTCGGGTACAAGACGACGCTTATACCTCTTGGTGATACCATGCTCCTTCAAAAGACCCTGCTCTATCTGAGCCAAGTTATTATTAACTTTTGAAGCCAGATGACGACGAGCTTCATGCTTGATGATAGTAGTCTTCAGTTCGGACTGAGTAAACAATGACTTCAACCACTCCACTTCCTTCGATGATTCCTTTGCTGACACGTCCCGAGTCCCGGATAATCCCTCAAAGTACTTGGTATGTCCTTGCTGAGTTACTAGCTCAGATTGATTCTTTTCAAGATTCTCATTTGCAATGCCAAGATGTATCTTGAGCTCTGAAATAAGAGTAAACAAGCAATCAGGAGAAAGGAAATAAACAGATATCCACGACTAAACGAACATATACCTTCGACATTAGCCGAAGCTATTTCAAATTAATTTACTACATCATCTCGAGCATCTCAAGAAAATCGTACTCGTCGGAAAGTTTCTTATAATCAAGCTGAAGGTTTTCGAGGTCAAATTGGCACTGATCTAACTCTACCTGCTTCATGGAATCTAAATGATGAAGAAGATTGACTTTGTTATTCATCTCCTTGATCCCTTTGGTGAGTCTATACATGTTAACCTCTAAATATTTTTTTGATTCCACCATACGACCAACATCGGCACGAGAAGCAGTTAAGGCTTTGCTGAGAGCATGCGCCTCTGCCCTGACATCATCTCTTTATTGAACAAGCCGATGTATATAATCCCGAATTTCAGAGTCATGGGACGAACGGGCTTGACAAATCTCCACTTCTAGATCCATTACTTTGGCTTCCAGTCGAGAAGCTTCATCCCAAGCCTCATAAAGAGATTGGCGTGTCCATTCCATGGTACCATAATTTAAATTGATCTCGAGCAGTGGACAAGGAATTTTGTATTTCAAACATTTGATCTTGTTGCTTTAGGTAACCCTCCAACAATCCATTATGCTGATCGGCACGAGAATTCCACTTATTAGCTTCCCCTATCATCTTTGACACCAACTCTTTAATCTGAGAAGCTTGGCGATTCCTTTCACCCTGAATCCATACTAATTATTTGACATCACCCACTGGGGACAGGGTCGGCTAACTCAAAAAGAACACTAAGAAGGCGAATGTGTAAGAAAAGAAGAAGGTACAAACCTTTAGACGAAAAAGACTTAGCACGAGCCTTATCCAAATCTCCACGAAGAGAATCCACCTCTTGACGAAGATATTCTTCAGCGGCACCAGTCTACTGCTTCCCCTTCGTTTGTTCCTTCAGCTCTAATATCTCCTTTTCCCTGGCCAAGAGAGATTCCTGAATAGTAAGTAGCTCATCACCCCTATGACGTAGCTTCGCCTCCAGCTTGAGTCCCTTAGATCTGAAGAATTGATATAGAGCATGGTTACAGTGCTCACTCCTTTCCAACTGCAACAATCAGTAGAAAATAAGAGTACTAAAAAAATAAAAAAAGTTGTGCAACGTCGACATAAAACAAGAATGACATCTTACCTCAAGAATACGCTGCTGAGGAAAACCATATTGATGACCATCAACTATGGCCATCATCTCAGAAATAGAAGAATGACGAGCTTTCAAGAGATCGGACGGGATTGTCGCACTTATGTCTCATTGCCAAGCTTCATTTACCTTATCCAAAGGTGACAAATCCATGTTCCGATGCGTGAAATCATCAGAATCCCTCTCACCGGGAATGACGGGGGCATGACAAGGAACATTCAAGAGACCCTTCTTCATTAACCAGTCGAAGGTCTCATCATCTCCGTCGCGCATCACAGCATTCACAAAACCTTCAGAAGATGTACCGGTAGTTGCTTCCCTATCAGCGGAGATATCATTACCTGTAGAGGTACCTCCACCAACCGTATTCCCCTTGAATTTTGCTTCATTAGCGGCACGAAGTTCAGCATCCTTGCCATCAGAACTCTCCTCCACTTCGACTACTTGTTCACCATCATCCTCGGCCTCAACCTTCCAATCATCGGTAGGAGACAACAATGAAAACTCTGAAGCTATCCCCAACGCAGGACCAATGTCAATATGACCACCCGCGTAGTAACATTACACGAATTATTGGTTTCGCTCTGAAGTATTAATAGGCTCGGGAATCGAGAATTGTAGACCAGCATCTTCATTTATTTGATGGGTGGAAGGACTGCCTACGGGATCAGCCATGAGATTATCCTTGTGCCCCCCAGGAGTAATCTCTTCTTCAGTATCTTTATTATTAAAGGGAGTAGTCTCAGTACGCTTTTCTTCACGTCTCCTCCTCTTCATCATCAAATTCTTCTTCGTTACCCACCGGACTGGTAGCTTCAGGAATCCCCGACTCTTCAACCTCTACAGTCAAAGATTCTAGGGGAACAATTTTCTTCTTCCCCGAAGCCTACAACAAGCATATGTCAATCTTTGATTTAAGGGGAAAAGCACGCACACAACAAATTATAATAAATCATACCTTGAAAGTAGTGGTAACCTTAGGGGGAAGACCAGCCTCGGAACTCCCTTCATCATCAGCTTCAACAATATAGTAAAAGTTCATGCCGGCAAAATTCAAAGCCCAGGGACAAAAATTGCCATAGCGGGAAGGGGCACCGTCACGAGGCTTACTTTGAGCAGTAGGATTCAACCCATGTTCACCAGGGATCCAACCATGGGCCCAAGGACCGATAACTTCAAGAGGCGTAGTGTGCCATTCATAATCATGATCTCGACGAAGACGCTCCTTGAGTGGAAATATCTCTGGATTGTCAGTCTTCTCAGTACCAGGAACTAAGAGTAACTTTGAATCACTCACTTAACTCAGGAGAAGAACCTCTCCATGAGGAGCAGCTATCGTACGAATACCAACACTCCACCGCTTTCGGTTCCTACTATTAACATAGTCTCCAAAAGAATCATTAAAATTCTCCGGGGTGTACCAACTCTTCTCATTTGGATTAGGTGTATAACACGTCATCGTTGTCTCACCCTTGATCCGAAGATAACACCCACGAAGGGTTCGTAGATAGTTCCCACTCAACTGAACCACTAAGCGGCAGTGAGTATGAGAAGTAGATCCATCACGACGTGCCAAAATATCTTAGTAGATCGAATCTCCCCACTTATAAAAAGGAAGCATCAAACCAGCTTCGAAGGCCCCTAATATCGTCAACAGATGTTGGGAATCATACTTATAGTTCTTTATCATATAAAAAGTGAGATCGTCACCCTGATTGTAAAATTGAACCTCAAAATGCTCAAAACCGTGCCTTACTTTAAACTCTTCGAGGTCAATGTGGATGAAAGAAATTGTTGCCCGCTTTTTCTACTTTGGGGCAGGAGCAGTTCATACCGAAGGGGCATCCCCAGAAGATGTTGTCTTACTCAATGATGGTTTCTTCGGGGGACTCATATCCGAAGACTTTCTATTCGTCGCAGGTTTCCTAGACAGGTCCAGATCATTCTTCGACGAAGGAGATTTCAATGAAGCTTTATATTTATGAGAAGATGAAGGGTTGGGAGGAGCAATGGAGCGAATAGGTAGAACATCCAGCGGTTCTGAACGCTGTGAAGATGACCTTCCAGCTGGTCGATCAACGACATAACATGAACCTCTTACTTGATTCCCCCCCCCCCCTCTTTTGAGAAGCATCCTTCAGATCAGATAGCGATGAAGTCTTGTGAGGGAGAAGGTCTGATTGGGAAGATCTCAGAGGTCCACCCTTCAATGGAGATATGTCGGGACATCTAGTTAATGGAGATCTATAATGGCTCAGCGGCGTAGACCTATAAAGGATATTTATACGATCGTTATCTTCCATGGTTACCTGAAAGGGGCATCAAAGGACAATGAAAATCAGAAAATGGACATGTAATCATCATCCCACATCAAGAACACCATCAAAACATAGGAACAAACCCAGAAGTAGTCAAATCAGGCGACCCCAGATTTTTGGATAAAGAACATGGGCAAGTATATATACTTTTGTATATCATGTTCTCAATCAAAAAACCTAGGACCACTACATCAACAACAAAAAATCAAAAAGAAACATACCTGAAACAATGGCAAAACCTAGAGAACAGCCGGACGAAATCACCGATCGAACCTACTTAAACAGGAAAGGTACTTGTAGGATATTTTTAGTACGAGGAAGGAATATCACTAGCAAAATTGAAGAACAAGAAGACAAATGCAAAATAAAAATTAAAGTCTCTCCAGAAGATAAAGACAGAGAAGAATTATAGTGAGAATGATAGTGAGAATGATAATGAGGAGAATAAAAGTTATTTCACTCATACCCTCTCTCATATTTATAGCAGCCATAAAAAGAAGAAAACTGCCTAGGAATTCGAGGGGAGTTATTGCAAAGAGTGGGAAACGTGCCCAAAATTCTTGGAGAAGTTATAGCGGGAAGAAAGTGGAGAGTTTTACTCAAAATTTGACCTAATTCAAACTTAGAAGAATAGGGGCAAATTGTATACACATAATCCCGTTATTTTCCATGTGGCATAAGTATTACACGTGCCACGCATAAGGAGAGTAAACATCAATCCTCGATGCCACGTTACCACACCCAAGGGGCCGTATCATCACCAATTGCCACTTACTCGTCACCAAACAGATCCAGCGGTATATAAATTTTGGAGCACCATATGTATTAGGAGATGTGAAGCACCATAGAGGATCCGAAATCTACTTTATCTAATCCAAAAATAGATCCAAAATGAACGGAGAGGATGGGTCTAACTGACGAGGATGTGAAAGAAACAGTAGCAGCTGTCGGGCGCATGCAGTCTGCCCCAACCACCCGCCTTAAATGCCATAAACATAGTATACGTGTCAAGCATCCTATGGAATAAGGAAACGCGTGCCATCGTTATGACATATATCCGTTAGAGGCATCGGGCAAGTACGAATATGGTCATCGGAATTGACATGTCTACCGAGAAGATAAGCAGCAGTAAAGACAGTGAGGAAGGGCCCACACAATAAATCTATAAATACCCAGCTCAACTAAGAGAGAGGGGGTAGACAAAATTTAGAAGGATAGAATTATAGTTAGGAGAGAGAAATTGTAATAGTATGTATGAGTTTTATCTTCCTTCCTATATCATCGTTCCATACTCAAAGTCATTCAACTTTCAGTTGTAACCTTAAGTGAACCATAGTGAAATACTGAACCCCCCGTGGATGTAGGCCTTAGTGCAGAACCACGTAAATCATTGTCTCATTTACATTCCGCCCTTATAGTTTTCATATTCCTATATTATGCATCGTTTGAATCATCATAGACATATCTATGATGCGAAACAAGGACGAGCCCGAAGTCTCGGAGTTTCCAACATAATCATATATACCAACTCGTGTTTGGTTTACTTATTATAATAGTTTTATCGACACTGTGAATATTGATTGTGGACACGATGCTACCATCGTTACTTTTGTGTTCACAATACTATTTAAGTGTTAGACTGTCCACAGTCATGGATCAAATCCATGGTTTGTGCCCGAACTTAGTATGAAAATCAATCACAGTGGAGAGTGAACTCATATTTTGTTCGGTTTTTTAGGGTTCGAGAATGAAAGTAGTCTAAAATCCTGACCAAAAAGCAAGTACTATCCAACGTAAGTATAGTGAGTGTTTCATTAATGGTGGGATTACGTTTCCCTCGTTACATTTGGTTTCCCAAATCCCTGGAATTATGTTTCCGACGAGATTCACTTTTCCAGTAAATCCTCCATATGGAGTCCGACCCCTTCCCCCTAAGATTTGCTGGGAAACTTATCAGGGGATTTATGGACCCACTTTTTTTTAGTCCAAATCCCATATATATACAATTTTAAGCTTCTTAGGACAATGCCAAACAATACATGGACTTTAACACAATTTTTTTTTATGAATCCTAGGAATCTCAACTGAGTTACCAAACATACGAGGGATTTACATACATCCTAGAATTTGTAATCCTGTAGGAAAAAAAAGGGACTTGCAACATCAATTTTTTACTAACTAAACATTTTTTCAGACGCTTAAAACACAAGGTATCTTCACTAAGTTCTCCTAAAGTAGTGAATGCAAGAACACCCAAACCATAACCGTACAAGACACACTTGTCTAGGTATTTAGTGCGTTTACGTGAAATATCACTCGAAATGGATTTTCCTGGGACGAAAGAACGAATACCTTCACCAGTGAAAGGTGAGATTCCTGTGACATCCATACAAACATCTTGACCAATCTGCCAGTTTAAAACAAGGATGTCGGCAGGTCGTAAATCCTTGTCACCATCAGACAAAGGCATCTTTGTAGAAAATGTCAGCAATTACATCACGTACAAGGTCATGTCAAAATTTGAGCCCAACATCCTTAGCACAATGGAGCGCGTGATCACCAAAGATATCCATGGATTTATTACAACTTGCCAAGACGATAGAAAAGTACAGCTCTGAACTGCCTTGGTCCGAGGCATTGATTAAGACCACTAATCGGAACGGCTAATAGATAATCCAATGTATGTTTGACACGGTTACAGTGCCACATAATGGAATCTCTTGCAGGCATGGAAAATTGGTAAGGGATTTGCTTCTTAAGTGCATCATCGACGCAATAACTGGAAGGTAGCCCACATACCTGGATAAAGTTCTGAAGAGCCAACTGATAGGCACAACCTTTGTCTGATGGGAATAAGTTGCCAAGTATCACCTTTTGCAAGGAAGCATTCTGACTCTGAGAGGCAAGAAAACAGTAGGTACGTGTGTCCGCCATAATATAAATGTCAAGACCACCATCTTTGATAGGTAAGGTATCTAATCTCTGTTGCAATGGCCCAAAACCCGCACCATCCCCGGTGACTAAGAGTCTCAAATACTTGAAAAAATGGTCACCAAAAAGAACAATGGCTTGCTGAAGAGCTACCGGATTGATTGTATGCATTACAAAATAATCTGGACACATCGTTGCAATTGCGAAGTAATAACATCTCACTTTGAGGGTCCTTGAGTTTCTTCATGGCAGACATGAGTTGGACAGTCTTGTTCACCTTTCTCATCATCATATCACTAATAAAATTCGGATCCAAACTCACTGGTCCCCCAAAAGTTTAACGCCATTAGTAGGTATACCAATATCGAGGGGGAATACACCTTCAACAATGCTTCTGGGATCAATAAAAGGCCAAAAAAACCTGTCTTCTTTATATTGAGATGTGAACTCCTACTTGGTCCTTCGCATTCTATTATATTCAAAGCCTTCAAATGTCAACTTTCTCTTTTGGTTTGGAACTCACCGGAGACCTGCATCGGCAAGTTTTTTCCGATCCGGCGATCCAAATTAGAACCAGGAGACTAAGATAACAATTCGTTTCTCTTTCGGTTTGCAACTCACCGGTGACAACCAGGAGACTAGGATAACAATCCGTGTCTCTTTTGGTTTGGAACTCAGCTGTGACCAGTGTCGGCGAGTTTCTTCCGATCCGGCGATCCAAATTAGAACCAGGAGACTAAGATAAACTATCCGATAAAGTAATGAACGGATAAGTTAAAAAAAATTAAACTCTTGGGCTCACTATATTGATGTAGATTAAGTACAGCATTGTCTCTATTCTCTCTAAAAAATGACTGTATCTCCCCCTTCATTTCATCCTGTCACCAAGGCTTCTGGACCGAAAAAAGCCCATGCTTAGTTATCAGAATATACATGAGCAAATTATAGAGGGTTTACTTTAACAGACAAACCTTTTCTTCAGTTGTACCAAAAAAATCATTATGAAATTGATCAAAAATAATTGGTGATGAAATTGTTTCATCTCGCAAGGATATATCAGCATTCAATTCGAACTGAACCGCTTGATGAAACAAACTTCGGCTTTATGTTGACTTGCTCCATGCATTGGATGACGTCTCCAATCTGAACAGCATCACAACCGCATAGCACAACACCGCACTCGGTTCCCTTTCCAACGGTTTCCACGTCCTGTTTCTCTCGTTTCAGTGAGTCACATGAGCCTTCGAAAATTACCTCTCCACTTCTCAACAGCCTCAGTATCGATGATTTTGTAACTAGGCCATCAATTACCTTACAGCCAGCAATTTTCACCTCTCCTCCCTTGGTTTTGCCTCTTTTAATCTCGAAAATGTTCAATACCTCGGCCTCACCGGCTACACGAGTCTCGAAAGTACCTGGGGCCTTGGCAACAATGTAATTCCCAATATCCTCCAAAAGATGGTAGATGACACGGTGCATCTTTATCTGCAGTGGTTGAAAAAGAAGTAATTAACAAGAAGTGATTCTAGACTGAGAAGTTCTCAAGAGCAAAGAACGTGTACCTCTATATGGGCTCGAGCAGCTGCGACAGTAATAGAACTAGGTGGTTTTGGTATACTGAATCCTACTATACATGCACCACAAGCTTGGGCCAAATCCACATCAGATTGAGAAATGGGTCCAACACCAACATGGACAATATCCACAGTAACCTGGTGACAAAGTTTAAGAGAAAATATTCAATAAAAAGATGCACTGAAGCCACTGATGAAGCAGTACAATGAACTTGTTGCAGTCTAAACGAACAGCCTAATAACTGAAAAGAGCTAAGATCAAGCATATCGTGCTGAGAATGAAGTATAGAACCAGTGGCCACAAACACAGGTACAAAGGGGCAAACGGGCTATAAGAATATATAAAACATTCTGTCAACTTTTTATCTATCTAAAATCCTAGTGCTCCATCTCATCTACTCACTTTCTGGATAGAAAATATATAGAATTATTGTCCATATCATAATAAGAGGGAGCCCCTAATGCAGAATATAGACCTAATCAAAGTATCCCTCCAGTCACAAGAATACAAGTTGGAGTTCCTTTCAGCAAATGCAGATCCTACTACCAAAATAAAAGAAATCATACCTGAGCACTGTTTAGATTCATTAGTGCATCTGTAACAGCTTGGACAGTTCCCTGAACATCTCCTTTGACTATAATCGGCAGATCAATCTTCTGAGGCTTTTTAACCTCCTCGCCTTCCCCTTCCTTCTCGTCATGAGCGTCAATCCTCCCCTCCTCTATCTTGTGAAGCCTATCCTGCTTCTTTTTCTTCGTCCTGGCTGAGCTAAGCATCCTTGCTCTGTCTTCTGAATCCACGACAACAATATCATCACCAGCCATCGGAAGCCCTTTAAGACCTTCAATCTCAATAGGCATAGCAGGTTTTGCCATATCCATTGTCTTCCCCAGCATATTCCTGATAGCCCTAATTCTCCCCCACTCAGCACCAACAACCACATGTTGACCGGAGACCAAGGTTCCAGCTTTAACTATTGCAGTAACCAAAGGACCTCGTCCTCTGTCTAATCTTGCCTCCACTACATAAGCTTGTGCCGGACCATCCACACGTGATTTCAGATCCATCAGCTCAGACTGAAGAAGTAGAGCTTCCTCCAATTTATCCAAACCAATCTTAGAAACTGCTGAGACCTCAACCACTTGAACATCTCCACCCATGTCCTCTAGTGGCAAGCCCTCGGAACCAAGCTGAGTCTTTACCCTTTCAGGGTCTGCAGCTGGTTTATCACACTTGTTAATAGCAACTACAATGGGTACTTTAGCTGCCCTGGCATGGTTCATGGCTTCTAGGGTCTGGGGCATCACACCATCATCAGCTGCAACCACAAGCACTACAATATCTGTAACAGCAGCTCCTCTTGCCCTCATCGCACTAAATGCAGCATGACCAGGAGTGTCAAGGAAAGTGATAGATGCTCCAGATTGCATTTCCACGACAAAAGCACCAAGATGTTGGGTGATGCCCCCAGCTTCCCTGGCTGCCACAGATGTCTGGCGCAAAGCATCTAAAAGAGAAGTTTTACCATGATCAACATGACCCATTACTGTTACAACTGGTGGTCGTGGTTGGACATCTGCACCTTCATCAGAGTGTCGCCTTTTAACATTAACCCCGACTTCCTACAAAAATGAGAACGACCCTAGTTAACGATTTTTTCAGGTCAACATGTATGTATAGAAATCTGAGTTGAGTTGATTAATGTACCAGTGGAAATCTTCAATTGTAGCATTACTGTGGTGTTGCAATAATTTATACTAACAATATTTGTTCAATAGAATAGGAAATTACCATAGCAACAAGCTCCGCAACGTCGATGCTGATCGGGTCGAATTCCGAATCGGCTTTTTCCCCGACATTGACAAGGATCTCTTGCAGAGTGGAAACTGGTTGAGAAGTATGCTGGGCAAGCTCAGAAATAGTCATTCCTTCAAAAATTTCAACAATCCGATTGGCCATGGATGCTGAAGTCTTCTTAGGTTTTGGAGGTACATATCGAGCTTCAACAGGTGGTTTCCGAACTTTTTTCACAGGCTTCACCCTTGTAAGTCTAGTGGCGAATTCCTTCCCCTGATCAGTTTTTTTGATTTTATATAGTTCATGGGTTGCATGAAATCGACTGCACAGAAGGGAAGAGCGAGAATTTGACTAGTCTTGGCATGTCATTTTCATATTCACATAGAAGATGAGAAAAATGTACTGAAAGGATGTACACAAACTTATGACACAGAACAGAATATCAAGCCAAAGCATGTTTGCTTACCGGATAAAATTCTGTCTGGTTGAAACTCCACTATCTTCAGTACCAAGAAATGCTGGGTTGACAGGGCAATTAACATTTCGTAAGGATCAAAGAGGATCTGTTGTTTTAGTTGAATCACTTGTAAGACTGGGTGAATGACTAGAACCATTACTCGATCACTTAACCATATGGAAACTGAATGTACAACTACTACAAGTTAAGTAAACATATATCTCAAATTTGACTTACCAGTTATTCCCCTTCCGGAAACAGAAAGTGATTGCACTCCTTCGCCTAGAGTGGCTGATGTTAAAGCTCTTAGAACCTTGGGATGGATACCCTGAATATTAAAACACATGAGATTCAGGAAAAACCTCATACTGCACAACATAAGGAAAAAGATTCATTTGGCTTAAATTGCAGACACAAAAGATCACCTTATTTCTAATCTCTCTCCACGCCATTCATGTGCCTTCCAGAGAACAGAAATCCTAGACAATTTAGCACAATAAATAAGTAACAAAGTATAAACGAAGAAGGAACCAATACCAGAAACTCCGAGCTTTATGTAAAGAAGCAGAATAACTTCCTAAATCACACTTTGAAAAACTAATAGCCTCACAAAACGCCTATTTACACAACTCAACTGCACCACATTCATTGCGGAGCCAGCATAGGTTATATGGAAACCGGATGCTGATTCCCCAAGCTTATTCCACACAAACACACAATATACCAATAGTGCAATGCCCCCTGCTGACCCACTAAGCCAATTCTCCCTCCACAAGCACGCAACAGCATACCCATGGGGCATTGCCCCCCTCCGGACCTACCAAGGGCTATTCCACACATACAGCATGCATTGCTCCCCATAGTGACCCACCAATCCTATTCCCACACACACACACACACAGGAAACAACAATATCCTGATCTATAAGAACTAAGACCAAACACCTTATGTGCATATATGAAACCCTTATCAATCATCAAAAATGAAATCTGTTGGGACCTTAGTCCAAATCATTGAGTATATAAATTACACAATCTGAAACCTAAAATTGATTAAATTTTTCAAAAATCAGTAACAAGAATTCCTTAAAGGGTAATCTTAAAAATTGCTAGGGTAAAACAAAAAGTTCATTTGATCGATCAAAAACAGCAACAAGGGGGGAATCAAATTAGAAAATTGAAGTAACCCATTAAAGATTAGGGTTTTACCTTAGTTGTAGTAAGAGAAAGCTGAATCCTGTCTTGCAGAGTCTCTCTCTCTCTCTACAGTTCTGTGAAGAAATTTCTTCTCTCTGCAAATTTTGAAGATTCAGAAGAAGGTTTACCACTGGTTGGGGCTTCGGCGCTCACTGTTATAGTTAGGAGCACCACCACCACCTTGTTACAAGGTCCTTGTAATTGTATACAAATGGGTGTGCGTTAAATCCTGATGGAAAAGATGCCAATTGTTTGTTTTTTTTTGGCCCATTTACAAAAGTATGTCTCTTTTCTTTTTTTGGGCTTTTCAGGTCCGTTTTTCTTTTCACTTTGCAGTTTGCATATCTAACTCTAAGTCTGTTTGTCAAAATAATAATAATAATAATAGAAACTAATTTGGGGCATACCCCAAATTTTGGGGCATACATATAAGACAAAAAAAAGGGGTGCTAATAGTATTTCAAGGGTGGCCATTATCCTCCTTTTTTCAAAAAGGCTAAAATACCCTTATGAGATTAGTGTTAAGTTAATGATAATTTAAATTAATTAATTGTTAATGATTATAGTTAGTTTAGTGTTAATTTATGATAATAATTTTTTGTTTAAAGATAGTTAGTTAGTGAGTTATTTTAGAAAAAGAAGGAGGAAAGAAGAAGGAGAGGAGGAACTTTTTTTTTTTTTTGTGATCTTTGTGGTTATTGAGAAATGATGGCTAAGTGCAAGATGGAAATTATCTCGCGTATTAAAGATTATATTTTTCCCAGAATACGTCTATCGTAGTGGGGAGGATATCTGATTCGGCGATTCTAAAAGTGGTGTGATAATCCTAAACCAGGCTCAGAGCCGGCCTTGAGCAAAGTTTGTTAAGACTTTATTTATTTTTTTGATCGAAAGATAAGATATATTAATGAATGGAGGAATGTACAATGAGTTCTACCAGAGGTAGATTAAAACAAAGAAAAGAAAGTAAAAACAGAATTCTAAAAATTACATGAAGATTGCACTCCAATTAGACAGCACTGTGTTGGAGAAGTTCAAATGAACTCGATGGCCTGCAGCTCAGCCCAAGCTAAAATTGATGCTTTAGCTTCATGAATGAGATCATCGTCAATTTTGAAAAGGTGGTCTTTCTCAAATCTTCTACAATTCCTTTCCCTCCAGATAGTGTTTACAATTGTTGCTGGAATTAATCTCCAGATTAAGTTTCTGGAATCAGAGAAGTGATTGGTATGCCAGATCTCTGCTAGAATTCGCATGGAACCCGGCAATACCCACATCCAACCTGTACTTGGGGTAAGTGCACACCACATCTTATAGGCAATCTTGCAATGCAGAAATAGATGGTCTTGCGACTCAACACCACTACCACATAAATCACAATTGTTACGCAGATTCATACCCTTTTGCTGAAGAATGTCTATGGTATTAAGCTTACCATGCACCAGACACCACATCAAAATATTAATTTTTGGTGGAATTGCAGGTTGCCAGATGAACTGACATGGGAAGTGATTCTCACCATGTTCCGCTACCAGCTGCAAGTAGAAAGATTTGACAGTGAACACACCCGAGGGACGCAGTTTCCACCTTCTAGTGTCTGACAGGCCATCTCTAACCGGGGGAGTATCACCTACCGTAAATGCCTCGGATGCGTTTGGTGCTATAATGGAAAACATGGCAAAATGTAAATCTCCATCCAACGGTCCAGATTGAAGCATCATTATTTTGTCCTATTCACTTTGGGACCCTTCCTGCTGGGATTGGTCTCGGCCTTTACAAAACTGAATAAGCCGACCACCCTTGCCACCGAACTGATTTTCCACTATTTTACCATTTTTAAATACTAGGATATGACCCGTGCCATAACGGCACGGGGCTATGGGTTATTTTGGTGTTGGTTATTTTTTTTTCTTAGGAGAATACCATGAGCTCCGTGTGAAATTTGTGGGAATGATAATCTTTCTTAATCAGAATTCAAAGCTTTGATTGATATTATTAACATTAACGGGAGCGGTTTCTTATTAAATGGTGATTAGGATGTCCATATGTTGATGTACATTGATATATATATATACAACAGAGAGTAATTTTTTGGTGGTTAAGATATCCAATGTAAGCGTGTACACTGGAACTCCACCCAGTTTCATTTATGGTAATTGATATAACCATCCATTCATAGTTATTGAAAATAATACCAACAAACTTGAAAACCTAAAGTCCCAAGAGGGAACTCGTAGAAATTCCTAGTTTGATAAAATTAACTTGTTGAATGCATTCCAAATTAAAAATGCAGTTCAATCATCATTTAAATAGATTGTCATTTTGTGCTAAAAAAAATCAGTGCAATTTTTTTCGAAATTCAAAAAGTTATCTGAGCTGGGAACTCTTTTTTGATATCCTTAAAAAGTGTTATATCTGCATTAATTTTTGGAACCGCTAATTGTTTTCAAAAATGAATATTGACTGTGTGCTCGTATCAATGTAGAATTGGCATGTAGATTTTCAATCTACATTTTAGGAATATAAAGAGGGGTCCAGATTAATTCACATATTGATTTTACCTAAGACAATGAGTTAGCTTTCTAATGAGAATTTATTTGGAAGTTATTCCTCTCATTTAATGTCAATCAGTTACTTTTAATTTAAATTGAACGCCCATTAACTGAACTCTTAATTTAATTTTCATTTAATGTCAAACCGTTACTTTTTTGCAAATATGAAGAGATGTAATTTCAAGATTTATAAAAAAGTAACAAATATAATCAAGAAACTTCAATCCATTTAATACAAACATGTAGCGTATGAAAAGTTAAGAAATGTTATTTACCGACCAAAGTTAAGGGCATAACAATCATATTTGATCACTATCTTTTGATTGCAAATGAAAAACCAAAATTGGGATAACCAAAAATTAAACTGATCAAATACTATATTTGATCAGTATCTTTTGACTGCATAAATGACATATATAAAAATTTGGCGTGAGGCACCATGAATCCATTGATGTTAAACCAAAAATTAAAAGGAAAAGCTAACAACAATTCTCAATCAACCAAAATAATAGTGAATCATACCTTGGGAATAGAGTTGTGCAAAGAAACTTGATTATAAAAGGGATTAAATTAAGAGTTAAGTCAATAAGAGGATTTAATGGGAGGAATAAAAGTAACGGTTTGGCATTAAATGGGAGGAATAACTCCCAAATAAATGCACATTAAAAATATAATTCATTGTCTTAGGTAAAAGCAATATGTGAATTAATTTGTAGCTCAATCTGGACCATTATTTATATGCCAGAAATGCAACTGAATGACTTAGATACGTGTCTCAATCTGGATTGTCTGTTATGTGTCCAAACTGTACATCTCCATCCAAATAGATATTTGATCAGTACCTTTTGACTGCATAAATGACATAAAAATTACGTGAGGCACCATCAATCCATTGATGTTAAACAAAAAATTAAAGATAAAAGGTAACAACAATGATCCAACTAAGAGTATGAACAATTAAGAAATGATATTTACGTACCGACCCAAGATAAGGACATAACAATGACACGATCGTTTTCTTCGTCATTTATTTTCACTCCATGTAAATCCTTTTAATAGAAATTAAATGGTATATGGTATTAGAAAAAACCTAACATAAGAATGAAAACGAATAGATAGCAATCATATTTGATCAGTATCTTTTGACTGCATAAATAACATAAAACTCACCATGAATTCATTGACGTTAAACAAAAAATTAAAGAGAAAAGCTAACAACAATTATCTTAATCAACCAAAACAATAGCTAATCATACCTTGAGAAACTAAACTGATCAAATACAATATTTGATCAGTATCTTTTGACTACATACATGACATAAAACTTAGGCATGAAGCACCATTAATTCATTGACGTTAAACAAAAAATTAAAGAGAAAAGCTAACAACAATTATCTTAATCAACGAAAACAAAAAAAAAAATTAAAGAGAAAGGCTAACAAAAATTATCTTAATCAACCAAAACAATAATGAATCACACCTTGGGATTCTGGAAATAGAGTTGTGCAAATGATGAACCTTTGGGAAAGGAATTTGATTATAAAAAATATTAAATTAAGAGTTAAGTTAATGAGAGGAGTTAATGGGATGAATAAAAGTAACTCCCAAATAAATGGACAATTCACTTCTTTATATGCCTAAATGAGAGGAATAACTCCCAAATAAATGACATTAAATTAATGGGCAATTAATTTAAATTCATTATCTTAGGTAAAATTAATATTATGTGGATTAATCTGGACCCTTCTTTATATGCCTAAAATATAGATTGAAAATCTTAATATGTAGCTCAATCTGGACCATTCTTAATTTATATGCCAAAAATGTAACTGAATAACTTAAATAGGTGCCTCAATCTGGGACGTCCTTTATGTACCCAAACTGTAGATCTCCGTCGACATGGTAAAACACCATTGTCCCTTATAATATAGATTTTAGCAATAACTTCTTTTTTTTTGTGAGATTTCTCTACAACGAATTTCTCTAAAATTATAGAGCTTTTCTTTTTATATCTTAGATTAGTGGTCCCTAAACTAGTTCCAAACTTCTTAAATCGGAGTTGGTTTTGATAATTACGGGATTCGAACCTCTATTTCCGCGCAGTGGGAGGAAGCATGAGAACTATCAGACCACTTGATAGTTCTCATAGTGGATCTTATGTAGAAACCATTAAACTCATTCAAAAACTCTCATTTGAGGAGTGGTTTCGAATTGAATGGAAATTCTTCCAGGACATTTTGTTTTACTTTATACTTTTTTTTTCACGATAGGAAAGCTGCTTACAAAATTATTTATTTCTAATTGATGTATGCCAGATATATGTTTTTCGTGATTTTATAAATCTATTTTTCTTTCCCATAATAGATGATGTTTTAGGTTTATTTGAATTACCATTCCTTGATGGTTATGTTATTTTCGTGCAGGACGGTTTTTTCTCTCTCTACTTTCCGGTGAAGGAACTTTTTATCTGAACATTTTTGACGATTTAAAAGTTTACTAGTACCTAATAAGTGGTTGTTAAAAATTCTAAGTGGGGATCTTATTTAAACCCTTATTCGTGGGGTTTTGTATACGGGACAAAAATAAGGATATTTTGTTCATGAACCATCTCCAATAGTGTATGGTCTTCTTTTTAGGATTTGATTTGTGGAGAAAGAATAAAAATGATTTATTTTTCCTATTGGTTTAGATAATTTTATTTAAAAAATAATAATTAAAAAAGATGACATGAAGTTCATTCTGAAGGTCTAGATACGACTTTTTCTAAGACCTTTGTATTTACTTTGTAAGACCTATGGTTGGAGATGAATTTAAATCTAAATGAGAGTCTAAAATCCTATGTGTCATGAGAAAATAAAATTCTCACCCTTCTGTTGGAAATGTTCTAATTAACCTTGCGTTTTTAAGGGAGACTCAAAAAGAATTAGGAGCGACTTATTTCAGTCCCCTCCGATGAAGGTGGCTATCGGTGTCTTAAATATAGAAATTGTTTATACTATCCTTCAACTTTACACTAAATCTCAACCTATATAATTTATTTTCATAATCATAAGATGCCCCTTCTCCTTCTCCTTCTCCTTCTCCTTTTCTATTCCACAGATTGTATTTCTTTCCCATCATTTTCATTTTGATTGAACCAAAGATTGTCGAACAAATAATTTTTAGGTTAATTATTTCAAATTAAAACCCAAAATTCATTGGCCTTAGAGTTGAAAACTTAGAACATCAAAAAAAAAAAATCGAGTTAAACAAACAAAACGGAAAAATAATAGTAGTTGTGATTGAAATTTAGGATTTAATTGTTTGAAATCAAAAAATTGATCGAAATTTATTATAAGGCTTACAGTTGCAGAAACATAATCGGTAGGTATAAAGTAGATTTTATGCACCGATTATGGTTGATGTTCTTAGGAAATGAAAAACATCAACCATAATCCATAAGTAAATTGATTATTATCTACCGAATTTTTTAGCATCAACAAATTCAAATTTTTTGTACAATAAATTAAGCACAATCGGTAGATAATGAACATCACGAAACTACCGATTATACCATCGGTAGATAATGGACATCATTAACTACCGATCGACAAATTTCAATTTGGGGATGCTTTCACAGTCGGTAGATAATGAATATTACGAAACTATCGATTATACAAAAGTAGAAAAATTCAAAATTTTATTAAGTTCTGAAAATTTGAATTTGGGGCTACTTTCACTATCGACAGACGATGAACATCATGAAATTACCGATTGTGAGTAAATTAGCCATTACGAAAAATATGTAGATAAGGGGCGGGTTCCTATTATTTCAGACCCTTTTTTTTATTATTATTAGCCACCCATAAAAACACAAGGCTAATTAACGTGGGAATTCGAGACCCTACTCATGGAAATAGTCCGGAAGCTGCAACCAAGCAGAAAAAAGACATTCTTACCAGACAATCATAAAAAATATGCTTCAAGAAGCATTTGACAAATGCAATTTGTATGAAGAAGCTCTCAGGGAAGCGTTAGATTAATGTCAAGCAGAAAATTGTTTGATAAATGCTTTTATTTTTAAGATACTCCCGCTGATCAAAAATTAGGTTGATTTAGATAAAGTAAATAAGTGATTTGGAACGATAACATATCTTGGAGAAGTTAAGGAGCTGAAGAATCGTCTTAGAGGATGCTGAGAAAGATTGACGTGCTTCGAATTACTTCAAAGGGGAGCTGAAAAGTTACAGCTACAAACCACGACCAGCACACTAATATCACCATGAACGTAAGTTTTCTCCAACATCTCATTTTTCCATCACCTCTTGGTCACAAATAAGAAAACAAAAATTCAGAATTGAATATCAAAACCCCCTTTGGACTCTTTGGATTGGATTTGGACTATGGTATGATGATTCTTATGAGAAGTAAATACTTTTAAACTACACTCATGTCTCATGAATGAAGTGATAACACATGTTTAGTACTCCCTCCGTCCTAGTTTAGATGCCAAAATAGGATTTTGCACAAAGATTAAGAAACACAAAGAGAATAGTTTTTTTTCCACAATTACCCAAGGTTAGTATTTAATGTTCCTAGTTTTTAGATGTCTAGGTTTTGTTGTTTAGTTGGAAAAATTCAAATTAGAGGAAATATATAGAGAAAAATATTTAAGAGTGTCTTGAAAATTGAAATACACAATTTTCCATGTTATGATATGATTCCAAATCAGGGGAAAATCAGTATAAAAGGTGGAAAAATATGAAGTATAGCAAGTATTGTAGGACAAAAAAAAAATCCAATTTTAGCATCTAAACTAGGACGGAGTAAGTATCAAACATCAAACATATATAAATTAGTGACCTTAATTTACATGTAACAAATATTGTACTAACAAATTAATTTCTCACTAACCAGACAAAAACGAGTGTTCCGCACACCTAAAATGGGTGGGGACATGATAATTTTCACCCTTACACCTTGAACTCCCCTAAAACATTAAAGCCCTAATAAAGAGTAGCAACAAACCCTTTGGAAAGAGTTGTTCTGGACATACCGTCCATAAAAACACCCCAAAACTGTTTCCACTTACATTATGGCGAGACCCGCTCTAGGTTTGTTTTGGAAACGATGAGTCCCATGGAAAAACCATATGACAGAACCAACCCAAAAAACATCTCATGTGCCAAGCCTTTTTTAAAGTAACTTGGGACGCGGTTCTTTTTATTTTATCTTTTTCCTTCTCTTGACACTTTTTTATCGGGATACTTAATTTGAACACAAAATAATTTATCGACGATGAAATCTTGGTTGATGGTTGATTGTTTCGTAGATACTTATTTCATACAGTTTATTATTCCCTCCTCCGTTCTACTTTAGATAATGGAATACACATCAAGTACTATGACAACCAAAGCCGCAGGCATCGCATCGCATGCAAGATCCAGCATGAACACTAATCGCTAAGTGCTAAGCCTAGACAAATACAGAGGACTAGCTAGCTAGTGTCCATACGGATGACACCAGTGAGGGAACACAAACGTACGATTCTATATGCATCAACCGTGACATAATCGTTGTTGTTTTTTGAGAACTAGAAAGTTTCAATAGTTCGCTGTTGAGAGTAACTAAGAGTCTGCGGGACTTTGCGGTGATAGAGGTTCAGCCGCATCATAATTTACGAATGCTACAAACCACTGAAATGGTGGCAGATAACATTGTCTACTGCAGGTTTGAAGCAAGTAATTACGTACTGTTCTACGTACGTAAATCAATCCTATATATCATGAGGGAAGTAAGGTGATTGCACTTTTATGAAAAAACTAGGGCTTTGTGGACGAAGAAGATATATAAGCAGCAACGAAATCTTTGGAGAGAGGCAAGTAATTAAGAACTAGAAAAAAAATTGCCGACTACTTGAAGCTGAACTCTAAAATGTAAGCCATTACAAATTGACGACCTGATCATGTTTGTTCAGTCTTTAAAAGACATCAGGAAAACGCCCTGAGATGGAGTTGTTATTTTGCGGTACTTGTGTTGCTTGCCTTAGATGCAATTTAAGTCCATAGTTTTCAATCTCAAGGTTTCTTAGATGCTCCTCAGTTTTGTTTTGACGCTCTTGCAAGATACATACCCCTTTTTTGAGGATTGTGTTATCTTGGACGACGTTTGTGTTTTCTTGGACGAGGTTTGTGTTTTTCTGGACGAGGTTTGTGTTGTCGTGGATGAGGACTGTCTTTTCTTGGATCACAGTGTCCAATTGTTGCTTCAGCATCGTACACTCCTTTTGAGAAGGACTTACTCCAGATGCTGCCTCCGTAGCAGCGTCTGAGCGGATGGACTTCTCCAAACCCTCCAAAAAACTATAAGCACGAGCTTTGGCATCATCCATGGTAGATGCATTCGTCATCTCTCGGAGCAACACTTCAACCCATTCTGACCGATAGTCAGGGTGAGAAGATGCAGCAGCAGCAGCATTACCAGAGCGAAGCCTCTTTGATACTGAAGAACAATAAGGAGGAGATGCTGTAGAAATTTCTTCAAAATATGACAATCTACGCTTTCCACACACAACAGCAGCAGCAGACATGGTGAGCTAGATGCAGATGATCAGTTGTGATAGGTTCCAAAACCGAGAGAATTCTAACACTAATAACTTTGATCAAACCCTTGATGGTATTGAATATAAAAAACCTAGAACAAACTTCGTATTTATAGACAAAATATAATCCTATCTAGAAAAATAAGGAAATATAGTCCGTCTAGATATGTAGAAGTCGGTCAAGTAACTACTATAAATAGGTGCTTATGTCATTCGCAACATCCCACATAGCACGATACCATACTCAGGCACCCTTTCCAACAGTTTCCACGAGTTCAATTTTGTGCACACTCCTCTAAAGAGTGTATATTTGACACATCCTTTTGATTGGTTGTTTAGTTAGTTGTTGGGCTCATTACCCTCCATGTTTAGAATCATGACCCTCGTTACATTATTCCCTAAATGTAATCGACGCTGGAGATTGAAATGTTACGTGCACACTCGCCAAGGAATGTGCACAAAATCGGACTCAGTTTCCACGCCTTATTTCTCTGTTTATGTCAGTTACATGAGTCCTCGAAAATTACCTCTCCACTTCTCAGCAGCCTCAATGTTGACGATTTTGTGACTAGACCATCAATCACCTTGCAGTATATATAACAATCTTCAGTCCTCCTCCCTTGGTTTTGCCTATTTTAATCTCGAAAATGTTTAATACATCGCTCTCACCGGCTACGCTTGACTCGAAAGTACACCTGGGGCTTGTCTGATGGCCTCCAAAAGATGGTAGGTGTGCTGGGTTTACTCCTTACTAGTGTGTCACCCGTGCTTTGCACGGGCTGAAGTCAATTAACCCTCCTTAAGTGTCATTCAATTTTTTCTTTCCCAACAATGTTCATGTGAGGCTGATGATAATTTAGGAGATCTGAAATCTCTCAAAAGATCAGGAGATCTGAAATATGTTCATGTGAGGCTGATGATAATAAAGACCAAGCATGGTTTTCTTTCCCAACAATGTTCATGTGAGGCTGATGATAATTTAGGAGATCTGAAATATGTGTGTATTCCTTCCCATTCTGGTGTGCCAGGGCTGAGCCATTCCTTGGTTAAGTTAAAAACCAAGCATGGTTTTCTTTTTATATATCATCATTGACATTGTTGGCTTTTGCTTCCTTTTGGTTGTATTTTACTACTGTCACAACAGCAGTTAGGACTTAGGAGCGTATCTTAAGCATGAATAAACAGAACATACCAAACAGGAATGAGACTTACGCTTCTCGGTTGTAAACCATCCTTAAAACGGTCTAACAAAATTATAACAAACATACTGATCTTTTTCAATTTTCTTTAATAGAGTTGATTAGCAAGAATGCTCCTCTTAGTGTACCCTGATTTCCTTAGCCAATCACCTCATAGATGCTCACATCCAAATTGCATGTAAAGAGGTTCGCTCCTTATCTCCTGCAACAATAAAAATAATAAAATATTCAGTGACCAAGACATTTTTCCTGGGGTTCTTTTCCAAGATCAATCACATAATCATAATGAAGTATATACTGCACACACACTGTATTTTTTGGCATAATATAGTACAATGCTATATGTTGAAGAAGCCGGCTCTTTGAAAGAGTAAAAAAGGAAGATATCAGATTCAAGGCAGTTCCTTGCAATAATTTAATGATTCTGTACACTGCTCTATTTTGCTAGCGTGAGTGAACATGACAAATGTTCAACTGGTGCCAGAACAGTATTATTGATGTATTTACTTTCAACAGTAGTACCAAACTTGAATTAAATTTTATTAAGAGGTGGATTAATACCTACCTAGATTTTTTTTGTGATTGCTGGCCCACTTGTGTTGTTTGTTGTTGTTAATTTCTTCAAAGATTCTCTGGAAGAATCTTCAAAGAGCTCTACAAAGAGAAAAATAATTGGACAACCTACTCTTTGTAAACTTCAGCTGCTCTACTTTTATTTGAAGAACTTCGAGATGGAACTGTCTTCGATGGCCCTCCATATCCTTCAAGTTCTTCCTAAATCAAACATATATCATAAAACAACTTTACTTACAAAGAGAAAGAGAGTATGCGATAAGGAAAAATCCTTATTAACCGCACTTTCACAATCATAATATTCAAGAATAATTAACAGGAAACTTTCTTCTCTCAACAAAAGAATTCACAGTATCGCTAGCAGCCTAGAACCCATCTCAATATTAACTTTTAGTGCAAAGAAACAAACACTCATTTCAGGGATATTTGGTTTCATTAAGAAAACGCTGGTTTCCGAATATGTAGGTGACAACCAAGTTGGATCAACAAATATTTCTCTAGGAATTGTATTCAGTACCTCTTTTGGCTGTGTTGATAGCACTATTTTTTGTTGTGGCCGCAAGTGAGAAGTATCAAGATCAAATAACAAAAAATAGAAGAAAAAAAAATATAATCGCCCAAATGATAAGCTCTGGCATCTTACAACAACTAACTCTTATTCATGCTTCAGTATGAATGCAGTATCCATTTTTAAAGTCTTGTTATACAGAGTGGAAACCCTTTTAGGTTTCTGGAAAACAATTAGGTTTACTTTTTGGTTCATATTTGTCTTAAAGAGCATTTATATACCCCAGTTTCCAAAATTAGTTTGTATAATCCAGTGATTGTCAGAACCCCTGAAAAAAGGATGGCAATTTTGTAAAAAATCAAAAAGAAAAAAATCAAGAAAACTAAAAGGAGACCACAACCGGATCATCAACTGAATTAACGTTTTGATATGACATAATTTGACTCAAGGAAGAGACTGTTAACCCGTAAACACTGTGCCATTGAGAGCCTTCTTCATATGCTCAATGGCCCTCTCCCTAGTTGGAGCCTAAACAATAAAAGAAAAAAAAATATCCTGCGACTTTGGCAAGAAAATCACAATTGTAACCACCAAATATTTATGACCTTGAGATGGCAGTGAAAAAGTGGTAAAGCAATGTACATTACTCAATGCAAACAAACATGGGCGCAAAAACTCATGAACTTTTATAGATAGCAAGCACGGATATGGTGGCTATATATGGTCATGGGTAAACAGAGGCGAGGAGGAAGAATTCAAAAAGCACCTCAATTACCTTTGTAGTGTAATGTGCCTTGATACCACTAAGAGAAGTGGAACAACCACTAAGAGAAGTGGAACAACCACTAAGAAGTGGAACTACCACTAAGAGAAGTGGAACAACCACTAAGAAGTGGAGCTCCCATTATGTTGCTTGTGTGCTCTATGTCAACATATACACTACCTCATAGAACCTATATAAGGCCTTCTAGTTTCCATTGTATAAGCATCCCAAAATCAGTTAAAGTTCCTAAACAAAAGAGAGAAACATTAGTAGTGTATAGAGAGAGTAAGAGCAAGAACAAGGTCTTGTTCTTGAGAGGAGTTTACACTCTTGTAATCTTGTTCATATCATAGTACAACGTTATCGTCGTCTTCCAAAGTGGATGTAGATCATCTTGATCGAACCACTATAAATCCTTGTGTTGTGTGTGTGCCTATTTTACATTTGTTTTCATTTCTATTTCAATTCTCTATTGATTGTGCTTAGAAGAGCCATTGGTCATAACAAATTGGTATCAGAGCTCCGGTTAAAAACGATCTACGATGGCGGCAAAGTATGAGATTGAGAAATTTGATGGAAGAAATGATTTCAATTTATGGAGGCTAAAGATGAGGGCTGTTTTGGTGCAACAAGGTTTGGTGAAAACTTTGAAGGGGAAAACGGCTCTAGCAGAAACATTGAAGGAAGAAGAAAAAGAAGAACTCATGGAGAAAGCACATGGATTAATTCTATTGTGTTTGAGCAACGAGGTCTTGAGAGAAGTGGCAACGGAAACGACACCGGACGGGCTATGGAACAAGTTGGAGAAAAGGTATATGACTAAATCCGTAACTAATCGTTTATATCTTAAGAAGAAATTACATACTCTTAAAATGCATGAAGGAACGTCTATTATAAATCATATTGATGATTATAATAAAATTCTCTTGGATTTGGCAAATATTGATGTCAAAATTGAAGATGAAGACCAAGCTTTGGGTTTGCTTTGTTCCTTACCACCATCTTATGAAAATTTTGTTGATACCGTAATGTATGGAAAAAATACAATTTCCATGGAAGACGTTAAAGCGGCCTTGAACTCTAAGGAGTTAAAGAAGACGGGTATCGACGGTAAAGATAATTCGGGAGATGGGTTGTTCGTTAGAGGAAGAGGAAACCAAAAAGGCGGATTTGATAGGAGTAGATCAAAGTCAAGGTCTAAATCAAAATCCGGTAAATTCTATTGCTTTCATTGTAAGGAAAAGGGGCATTTCAAGAAGGATTGTCCAAAATTGAAGACTGTCGAGAGAATACCAACCAAGGCACCGCAGCAAATGTTGAAGAAGAAAGTGATGATGGAGCGGTTCTCACGGTTCATACCGAAAGCTCGGAGAACGGGTGGATTCTTGATTCGGGGTGTACCTTTCACATGTGTCCTCATAAAGAGTGGTTTACTACTTATCAAGCTAGAGAAGGTGGTAAAGTTCTTATGGGAAACAATGTCACTTGTAAAGTGGTGGGTGTAGGTACAATTCAAATTAAGATGTATGACGGTATGGTGAGGACTTTAACTAAAGTTAGACATGTTCCGGACCTGAGAAGAAATCTTATTTCTTTGGGTACGCTTGATTCAAATGGCTGCAAGTATCAAGGTGAAGGTGGAGTTATTCGTGTCTCAAGAGGAAGTCTTACAATTATGAAGGGCGAGAGAATTAATGGTCTTTATACGCTGCAAGGTACTACTGTGACGGGTGATGCAGCGGTATGTTCTTCAAGTTCTGATGATGATACTACCAAGTTGTGGCATATGCGGCTAGGGCATATGAGCGAGAGGGGGTGGCTGTTTTTGAGCAAGCAGGGATTGCTTTGTGGTCATAAAACAGGAAAGCTTGATTTCTGTGAACATTGTGTCTTTGGAAAGCAGTGTAGAGTCAAGTTTAGTACAGCTATTCATAACACCAAAGGTATTCTGGATTATATTCATTCTGATCTTTGGGGTCCTTCTCGGGTCGATTCACATGGTGGTGGTAGATATATGCTGACGTTCATTGATGATTTCTCAAGGAAAGTATGGGTATTCATACTTAAACACAAAGATGAAACTTTTGTCAAGTTCAAGCAATGGAAGACTATGGCTGAGAAGCAAACCGGAAGACAAATCAAGTGCTTGAGGACAGACAATGGTTTGGAATTTTGTGGGGGTGAGTTCAACGAGTTCTGCAAGGAGAAAGGGATTGTGAGACACCGCACAGTCAGAAAAACACCACAGCAAAATGGTGTTGCAGAAAGGATGAACAGAACCATAATGGAGAAGGCACGGTGCATGCTCTCCAATGCCAGGTTACCAAAGCAGTTTTGGGCAGAAGCAGCAAACACATCAGCTTATTTAGTGAACAGATCTCCATCGACTTCCATTGAGTGCAAGACTCCAAATGAAGTTTGGACAGGTTCGCATGCTAACTATGAAGACTTGAAGATATTCGGATGTCCAACCTATGCTCATGTGAATGAGGGGAAGCTAGAGCCTAGAGCAAAGAAGTGTATATTTCTTGGGTATGCAAAGGGCGTGAAAGGCTACAGGTTATGGTGTCCAGCAGAAAGATCAAACAAGTTTCTTATCAGCAGAGATGTGAAATTTGATGAGCAATCGATGTTGAAGCCAAAGAATGAAGAACTAGATGGAGAAGCTGAAGAGGGTGTTAGTGATAAGGTGGAGCTTGGTGACAAGGTGGAACTTGAGGTGCAAGTTCAAGGAAGCAATAAGACTGTTGTTTCTGATGATGATGATGATCAAGATATTGTGCAAGAACCTGCCCAGGAAGAAGAAGCACAAGGTCATCAGTACAATCTTGCAAGAGACAGAGAGAGGAGGGAAGTTAGAGCACCTCAAAGATACGGCCATGCTGATTTGGTTGCATATGCATTTGCAGTAGGTGAGAGCATAGATAGGGATGATCCAACAACCTATGAAGAAGCAATCGGTGGTGAAGAATCAGCAGAATGGGGAGCATCCGCAATTGAAGAAATTGAGTCTCTTGACAAGAATGAGACTTGGGAGATAGTAGCAAGACCAAAAGGTCAGAAGATTGTTGGAAGCAAATGGGTCTTCAAGAAGAAACAAGGCACTTCAGATGGTGAAGGAACAAGGTACAAGGCAAGGCTTGTGGCAAAGGGGTTTACGCAAAGAGAAGGCATTGACTACAATGAGGTATTCTCTCCTGTTGTTAAACATAGTTCTATTAGAACATTGCTTGCTATAGTTGCTTTGAAAGATCTAGAATTAGAACAACTAGATGTTAAGACAGCTTTCCTTCACGGTGATTTGGAAGAGCGTATTTATATGCAACAACCAAAGGGGTTTGAAGTTCCTGGCAAAGAAGACCATGTATGTTTGTTGAAGAAATCTTTGTATGGTTTGAAGCAATCTCCAAGGCAGTGGTATAAACGTTTTGACACGTTTATGGTGGCAAATGGCTATGACAGGAGTAAGTATGATAGTTGTGTATATCACAGGAAACTCCAAGATGGTTCATTTGTGTATTTACTCTTGTATGTTGATGATATGTTGATTTCTTGCAAAGACATGTCAGAGATACAGAAGCTGAAAGAGCAGTTGAGTAGTGAGTTTGAGATGAAGGATTTGGGTGCAGCAAAGAAGATATTGGGCATGGAGATTCATAGAAACCGAGCTGAAGGCAAGTTGCATTTGTCCCAGAAGGCTTACATCGAGAAGGTGTTGGAGCGGTTTGGTATGAAAGATGCAAAACCAGTAAGTACTCCTTTGGCAGCTCATTTTAAACTTTCTAGAAAGCAATCACCTCAAACTGCAGATGAGGCAGAGTATATGTCTCGAGTTCCATATGCAAGCGCAGTTGGTAGCATCATGTATGCTATGGTTTGTACAAGGCCGGATATCGCACAAGCTGTGAGTGTGGTAAGTAGATACATGGGAAGTCCCGGGAAGGCTCATTGGCAAGCTTTAAAGTGGATTCTGAAGTATCTAAGGGGAAGTACAGATGTTGGTTTAGTGTTTGATAAACACTATGGTGATTCGACAAATGTTGTGGGTTATTTTGATTCTGATTATGCAGGTGATCTTGATAGAAGAAGGTCATTGATAGGTTATACTTTTACATTGTGTGGAAGTACTATCAGTTGGAGGTCGGTTTTGCAAAGCACGGTTGCATTGTCTACAACTGAGGCAGAGTACATGGCAGCCATGGAAGCAGTGAAGGAAGGTATATGGTTGATGGGTTTGGTTGGTGATTTAGGTTTCAAGCAAGAGAATGCAACTTTGTTCTGTGACAGTCAAAGTGCCATTCACTTGACCAAGAACCAGATGTATCATGAGAGAACGAAGCACATCGATGTCAGGTATCATTTTATCAAGGATGCAGTTGAAGAAGGTAGGATAGCGATGCTAAAGGTTCCTACGGCGGATAACCCTGCGGACATGTTGACGAAGCCAGTTCCAAGTATCAAGTTCAAGCACTGCTTGGACTTGGTTGGTATCAACAGGTGTTGAGAGCCCCTGAGGGGCTGAGCGAAGACGATGATGATAAGTGGTGATGGTATTCAAGTCAAGGTGGAGATTTGTAGTGTAATGTGCCTTGATACCACTAAGAGAAGTGGAACAACCACTAAGAGAAGTGGAACAACCACTAAGAAGTGGAACTACCACTAAGAGAAGTGGAACAACCACTAAGAAGTGGAGCTCCCATTATGTTGCTTGTGTGCTCTATGTCAACATATACACTACCTCATAGAACCTATATAAGGCCTTCTAGTTTCCATTGTATAAGCATCCCAAAATCAGTTAAAGTTCCTAAACAAAAGAGAGAAACATTAGTAGTGTATAGAGAGAGTAAGAGCAAGAACAAGGTCTTGTTCTTGAGAGGAGTTTACACTCTTGTAATCTTGTTCATATCATAGTACAACGTTATCGTCGTCTTCCAAAGTGGATGTAGATCATCTTGATCGAACCACTATAAATCCTTGTGTTGTGTGTGTGCCTATTTTACATTTGTTTTCATTTCTATTTCAATTCTCTATTGATTGTGCTTAGAAGAGCCATTGGTCATAACAATTACCTTTCCGAATAGGGGTTTATAGCTTAGGGGAACCACACAATCAGGATAGACATGGATACCCATCCTTACAAATGGCTATGATCATGTGTTGCTATCTTCCCTAATCAAAAAATTAAGAAAATATTAGCTCAAACAGAAAGGTAAACAGAACTCTTGTGGTGAGACTTAACTTAAGCTATCAAACCAATAAAATAAATCATAACAAAAACTTAATTATGCACACTTATCACCTAACAAAGGAGCTCCAGAGATGATATTTTCATGTTATAAACTTTACATAAACTTCACCTAGCAAAGAATGGTTCTTAAACTACTCTAAGAAAAAAAAAAAAAAATCTTGCATGCCATTCCACGATTCATTGACCAAAACATTTATTAGCATATTTTTGTTCGTTGCCATTTTTATATAAGAATCTACGATACTTGCAGTTGGGTGTTTAATCGTAGCATCATTTGCAGTAAACACGATGAGAAGATTGCATTGAAAATTTAGGGAGGTAAACCTGATGAGAAGATCACCTTCCGCTTTAATCTTAACATCATTTGCAGTAATTGAGCTTTATCTTTTAGGATCCTTTCAAGCCAATTGTAAAACCAAACACTAACCGCAGTTAACAGAAAGAGGTCACTGTTAATACCATCGAACTCATAATAATTAACAATCTCCAAACTCGACTTCCATTTTGCTATCAGGGTTAACTACCACTTGTTCCCCTAAAAGAGAGCCATTTCTGTCAAGTAATATTCATCTCAATGTAAATAACCACTTAACTACACTATTATTTGGTGAGATGGAAGGCTTTACACAACGTAGATCATGATTTTGCTTTAAAAGTGAGCCAATTCAACTAACACTCTCCTAATTAACAATACAATTATGTAAATATATCCCAAACGACAGTCTATCGTTACTGATGCAATCAAATAGTAAGAGCTGACTACCTATCTCTATAATAATCTAAAACTAATGAGAAATATCACCAAACTGTAAATAACAATCGAATTGAATCAAAATATTTTGCCCTAATAAAAAGATACTTCACCCGTTTGTACAGACAAATTATGCGCCCGAAGTCCACCACCCCACAAACACAACCCACCACAAATATCATTTGATGCCAATGGACTCCACATCTCAAGGATAATTGAACTTACTTAGTTACATTTGCCAACAAAACATCGCGAAAAAAAATAAAAATAGCTGCATAAGAAGTCATTTATCAGAACTATAGAAACACTATGTTAGCGATAGATGTTACATACCTGCAAGTTATTTGCAAACAACTATCTTTCTTTTCAACAAAATACTTAGCAACCTGCATTTCATCTCCCCTTATTTTCTTTTCTTTTCTCAGATAGTTTTATCGACAACATATCTTCTTGCCCCCTACTCTCTTTAGGTCCTGGTAGTCATTCCCTGCCATCTCAGAATTAGAAATTCTAGTTGTAGAGGTTTAACCTAGACCAAAAAATCCAATTATTTTTTGCAACTAAATCACAAACCTAAAAAACTTCCATAAAAATATACTGGAAATCGAAACCAAAGAACATAATATTGTTCTTGCCTGATATCGATAATCAAATAGCTAAGTTGATCTTCCGCCTTCTTTTTTTTTCTCATAATATTTTACCATGTTTTCAGAGAATTAGGAGAGAAGAGAGAATTAGGGCTTCGAGATTAGATAATAGACGGTGGAGAAACAATGGGATAACAGAGAATATAAGGTGAGTAATCTCCACCTAAGGAGTTTGCTGCGCATGAAAAATTGAAAAATAAATTGTTAACCCTCGATTCTTATTGGTAGGGGCCAGGAGATCTAGAATTCAAGCTTTTGGCCTAAATTTCAATGTGAAGCCAACAATTTCTACTCAAATTATATATACAAGTTATCAGAACTATAGAAACACTATGTTAGCGATAGATGTTACATACCTGCAAGTTATTTGCAAACAACTATCTTTCTTTTCAACAAAATACTTAGCAACCTGCATTTCATCTCCCCTTATTTTCTTTTCTTTTCTCAGATAGTTTTATCGACAACATATCTTCTTACCCCCCCTACTCTCTTTAGGTCCTGGTAGTCATACCCTGCCATCTCAGAATTAGAAATTCTAGTTGTAGAGGTTTAACCTAGACCAAAAAATCCAATTATTTTTTGCAACTAAATCACAAACCTAAAAAACTTCCATAAAAATATACTGGAAATCGAAACCAAAGAACATAATATTGTTCTTGCCTGATATCGATAATCAAATAGCTAAGTTGATCTTCCGCCTTCTTTTTTTTTCTCATAATATTTTACCATGTTTTCAGAGAATTAGGAGAGAAGAGAGAATTAGGGCTTCGAGATTAGATAATAGACGGTGGAGAAACAATGGGATAACAGAGAATATAAGGTGAGTAATCTCCACCTAAGGAGTTTGTTGCGCATGAAAAATTGAAAAATAAATTGTTAACCCTCGATTCTTATTGGTAGGGGGCCAGGAGATCTAGAATTCAAGCTTTTGTCCTAACTTTCAATGTGAAGCCAACAATTTCTACCCAAATTATATATACAATGGGTCCAACTATCTGTGTGCCCCTTAACCAATGGAGAGAGATAACTAGTAGCTGACTAACCATTTTTGGTGAGAATAAGAAGAAAGGGCTCTTGTCAAGAGCCCGGTTGGTTTGTTGCAATTCCATGTCTCTTTAGGGGGGCAGGGGGGGTTATTTATGTTTGTTCAAACCTTAGTAGTTAGTATCTCTTACTTTTGCTACTGTCAATTGATAGTGAATCTTATCCATTTAGGTGAATGAAATATTGATCCACCCTAGTGGTAGTGTAATTAGGAAAATTTGTTATCCAAGTGTTATATGCACCTTGAAGAAGAGTGTATCCCCAATTTTGGAGAATTGTGTGTAACCCATGGTTTGATTATAGTGGAAGATTTTCCTGTGGTTTTTTACCCTACACCTTGGAGAGGTTTTTCCACGTAATTACCGGTGTTGTGTGATTGCTTCTTATATCATCGTAGTTGTGTATTTTTCGCATTTATATTTCATTGCTTGTGTAGTTTTCGTATTGCGCATAGCGGCTCAGATTTGTAAGTCTCCCCTAACAAGTGCTATCAGAGCTTTTGGGTTGAGCTAATCATGTGTAATGACGAAATCTAGCACCAGTTTATTTTAACTGGTGAGAACTATGTGATATGGAATGTAAAGATGGAAGATTAGTTATATTGTAAAGATCTCTATGGTCCAATAAAAAGATAGAACATGAAGTGTGGAGTGTTGTTAATCGTAAATTTGTTAGTTTCATTCTACAATGGGTTGATGATTATATTATTCATCATGTATCTAGTGAGAAACTAGAATTTTATTTGTGGACAAAGTTAGAGGAGTTATTTGATCATAAATCTACTTGAAGCAAAGCTTTTGGCCGTGAAAAGTCAAGGGGTAAATAAAAGTATAGAGATGACATGGATTGTCGTAAGAATAGTCATTATGCAAATGGATGCAGGAAACAAGAGAAAGAACCAAGGAAAGGAAATGTAAATGACAGACAAGTTTATGATGTTACAGTTGTGGTAACAAGTAGTGATATTACTTCATTATTTGATTGTAATGAAGTATGTGTGGGTTCTGCAGTTTCCGATTCAGAGTGGATAAGGTGCATCATATCGCGCTACTCCTTGATAAGATGTGTTTAACTCCTACAAGGCTGGTGATTTAAATTCAGTCAAAATGGAAACATTGGTGTTTCAAAGATTAGAAATGGGTGATGTGATTGTTGAGACAAGTGTTGAATGCACATTCGCTCTCAGAAATGTACGACATATACCAGATCTTCGTTTGAATCTAACGTCACCGGGAGTGTTAGATGATGAACTATACAACGGTCACTTAGGTGGTGGAAAATGGAAGCTAACCAAGGGATCCATGGTTATTTCAAGAGGCAAGAAATGTGGCACATTATATAAAACACAAGTGAAGGTGTTGAAAGGTGAGTTAAATGTTGTTGACAAAGATTCAACCTCCGAGATGTACCATAGTAAACTTGGTCATCTTAGTGATAAGGGAATTCAAATCCTTACCAAAAGACAAGTCATTCCAAAGGAAAAAGGTGTTCAATTTGGTAAGTGCACTCATTGTTTAGTTAGTAAACAAACTGAAGTTTATTTTCATAAAGCTTTACCCAAGTGCAATTCTGGTATTATTGATCTTCTTCATTGTGACGTATATGGACCTTTAAGGGTCAAAACACTTTTTGATGCCTTTTATTTTGTTACTTTCATAGATAATACTTCAAGGAAGGTTTGTCCATTGGCAATCAAGACCAAAGATGATGTAGTTCATGTATTCAAGATGTTTCACATCATGGTGGAAAGAGAAACACGTAGAACCTTGAAGTGCCTTCGTTCTGACAACGAGGGAGAGTACATTGGGCCATTTGAAGAGTATAACAAGAGCATGGGTATATGTCATGAGAAATCAGTCTTTAATAATCCGCAACATAATGGCGTTGCATAAAGGATGAACCACACTATTGTTGGGTTGAAGCAATGAATATTGTTGTGTAGTTGATCAATCGAACTCCTTCAAGACCGCTAGATGGAGAAGTAGCGAAAAGGTATGGAAAGACAAAGAGATGACCTTTGATACTGTTTGGTTGCAGGGCATTTGTTCATATCCCAAAAGATCATAGATCAAAGCTTCATGACAAAGCAAAGTAGTGTGTGTTCCTAGGCTATGTAACAGAGAAGTTTGGTTACATATCTTGGGATCCAGTTGACAAGAAGGTTATCATAAGTAGGGATGCGGTATTTCTTGATGACCAAATTATTGAAGACTTTAAGAAGATCCAAATGCCAAACCTTTAAGAACACATGATCTTGGATCCAAATCCAGTTGTTCCTTTTCTTGAACAACATGATGATGATGTTGATGGTAATGCTAATGAAGAACAAGAACACAATCATGAAGATGAATTGTTCCTGAAGATATTCCAGTGGGTGATATTGAGCAAGAAGTGCAACAATAACCATAAGTTGAGTTGAGAATATACAGCATGCCTAGATTACCTTCAACGCAGTATACACCACATGAGTATGTGATGCTAAAGTAATCCAGTATCTTATGAAGAATCTTTTAGTGTTCCTGAAAGGCAGAAGTGGTTGAAACCCATGAAAAAAGGGGTGAGCTCTTTAAATAATAGTGACATTTTTTAATTGGTTGACAAGCCAGCGAACCATAACATTCTCAACAACAAGTGGGTATATGGAATCAACAATGAAGATGGTAATTCACTACCTATTTACAAGAAAAGTTGTGAAGGGTTATGAGCAGAGAAAGGATGTTGACTTTGACGAGTTTAATATTCCGTGGCTTCCCTGAGTAGAAATTCGTGTGCCTATCATAGTCCTGTAGGTTCTCTAGTTTTGGACAACTTCGGCTTGCTTCAAATGCTTCCAGATTCTTCATACGATGTCGGATTGATCCATTCTTTCGCCATTGGCTTCGTCTTTTCACCCTCTTCGAGATAACATCAAGAACTCTTGGACTCGAATGAGTTCCACTTGGTATATTTGGCATTTCTCCGTTTATAGCTAACTTATTTCATTGCACAATTAAGTGGAAATTCAGTTCTTTTGGATGATTCACCTAGAAAAACATAAATAAGAGAAAACAAGAGTAATATACAATAATTCGCAAAAATATATAGCAATTACTAGCATGGATTCGACACTAAATATACGCAAAATATGCACTTAACAATAACAGAATCCCCAAATCCTTTAAAGAACACTGAAAATAAGATAAAAACATATAAAATACCTGACCTATCACCTCCGACTATCCATATGCGTTGTATCAGCCCTAACATTCAAAATACCGTGGGCAATAACCTCGAATGCGACTTCAATCGCAAGGGTTCCCTTGTTCAGAAGTTAAATGCAAAGCAAATTCCTAGGCAAGTTATCGAAAATTCGAAAGACGAATATCGTAGCGTGAGCAATTCCAGAAAGATCGAACTCGCAAAGCTCACTGCGATCTTTTTAATGCTTCTTCTGGCAGAGAGCTTGGAATTGCCATTTGTAGTATTTTGTAAAGTTTGAAGCTTGACAAAGAAACCCCATGAATCTCTTCCGAGCAACAATGATAAATCATTATCTTTCATCACCACATTAACAGCTTAGTAGTAAGAAAAACAAAAAGAATTATAGAGTTTCAGTTCGAAAATAAGTAGAAAACATTACCGTCGATGTGCAAGTACTTCACATATATACCACAAAATTCTCGAATTAAACTCTTGAATGGCGAAACCACGTCATGCTTACACTCTAGACTCCCTATAGTAATGCAATTGTTTTAATGTATACCCCATGGTAAATAACACCTTCGCCAAAACATACGGAAAGTGTACTTGAATGGTAATGAAAACATATGATGTGATTTTTCAACTGCAAAAAAAAAAAAGATTTCCGGTCAACGAATATTATCAAAAAAAATATAAATCTTTTTTCTTTGCTTGGTAAACTTATTGTTAACTAATCGTGAACTCAAGCAAATCCAAACTCAATTGAAAAACAAAATCTAGGGAACCATACAAAGATTCTTATCATAAAGTTTTCCAAAATCATGGAAATCAAAATAGTAAAAGTTTGCCAAAATTTGCGTTGCGTAGTGTTTGTGCCAAAATCATAGAAACAATGTAGCCCATGAGACCAACTCCAACTGGGGAAACCTTGAAGTTGCTAATGTGCTTTCCTAAGCTTCGCCGGACCCAAATTAATACATAATTTGGATTTTCATAGAATTCCAAATACGTACGATAAGTTACGTATTCTTTTTTAGTTTGTATTTCCTTTACCCAACGTGTTTCTTTTCTCTAAACCAATTACACGCTGCCAAGTGTCCTCACCAAAACGATCGTTTCTCAAAACTCAAAAAAGGCCTATTTCGACCAATAAGAAGTGAGGGTTTCCTCATCGTTCAACATGGGAGCTTTATTTGTTTACGCCTTTAAATCTTTAGATTTTACGTATCATCCATACTCCAAAGACAATCTTGATGATTATTCTGATTTTTTTTTAATTTTTTTAATTTTTCTTTTTGATCAACAAAACGATAACTTTATATGTCAATTTTTTTTGTGTTTTTATTTCATTACAAAGAGGTGATGGGAAATTGAGGTATCAGAGGAAACTTAAGATTAACTTCAACAACGACTCCTCCTTATTCTTCAGTATCAAAGAGGCTTCGTTGTTCTTAGTGTTCTTCTGGAGATGATGATGCTGCGTTTTCTCTTCATTTATTGCCTCGGGATGACCACCGATCTAAATGGGTTGATAAAGAAAAAGATCGTGCATTTTGGTTGTTTGAAGTTTTCGAGAAATCTGCCCGTTCCCATGCTAGTTTGAATGAATTGAAATGTGATTTAAAAAAAAAATCATCATTCCCATTTACTCTAGGTGTGCCAAACAATTATTTTTGTGGGCTCTCTTCAAATAAATTTGCCGTGATCGTGAAAGCTTTAGGAAATCCTAATAATGAATCATCTTTCTTCTAAAACCCACCATCAGTATGGTTTATATCTAAAACCCGAGCATAAGAGCACAATCCTTGGAGAATGTGCACGAAACAAACCATTTAGACTGCCAAATTTCGCATCGCTGGTGGCGGATTCTCGCGATTTCCTGAGCACGTTTTCGGGTTTACGATCGAGGTGTTGAATTTATTTTTTCTAATATACTAATTATAGTTATAAATTAAAAAATCGAGGACTATAAATAGTAACCCTACCTAATCGAGGACTATAAATAGAGATCAGTATCAAACTAATACATAAATATCACGATATAATAAAAGTTATTGTTCCCCGGATCAGAAGCCCTAATTTGACTGTCTTGAGATAATAAAAGAATCTTAGAAAGCATTCCGCCCACATGTGATGTCCGGGGTCGTCCAGCCAAAAGTCTTTCCTCTTGAAGTTTGTTCTTTTCATCATATAACCCCATCTTTGCAAGAGACCAGTAAACTGCATGTCTCTAAGATTGAGGTCTAGAGAGATCATCTCACATTGTTCTCCCTTGGGTAGCTGTATTGTGTAAGCAGGAAAAAGAACAATGTGGTGGTGTGTGATGAACTTTTGTGGTCGGAAAATTATAGTTCATAATTCTCGTAGCATCGCAGCTGGTAAATTGATCACAAGGGTGCTGAGAACATTTACATCAAGGTACATATATATTTCATTTTCTTTTACATGACGTTAATCCAAATATTTTCCGTATTACATACGTTGTTTTTTTAATTCACCATCATCACACAGAGCAACTCTGGAGAGAGAGACAAAGGTTTGTCATCAAGAAGTTCGTCATATCTCAACCCACAAAGTTCTACCCACCAGCAACCACACTGACAATCAAAGAATAGAGCTAAACCATACAGATTTGAAATCTCTTCGACGTCCATACATTCAACGAGGATTGTTGTTTCATAAACGATGGAAAAAAGAAGAAATGAAACAAGTGATTAATCAACTTAAGACCTCTTTATCACGTACACTCGACTATTTCTTTCCTCTTGCGGGTCGAATGACCATTACTCAACATGAGGATGCTACTTTCTCTGCCCATATAAATTGCAACTCAGTTGGTGCAGAGTTCATTCATGCCGAAGCAGATGTAACCCTGGCTGATATACTCCAACCAACGTATGTTCCTCATATAGTTTACTCTTTCTTCACTATGGACAATGTACCGAATTACGATGGGTCTAAGCCATTGCTTTCCATTAAGGTAACTGAATTGACTGACGGTTTATTTATTGGGTGTATTATTAACCATGCTGTCTGTGATGGTACATCATTTTGGCATTTCATGAATTCATGGTCTGAAATATGCAGAGGTGGAGGTTTAACTAATCATATTTCACAACCTCCTATTTTCAAACGCCGGTTTTTAGATGGCACAGAGTACCCCATTCGCTTTCCTTTCCCTGTCCCTGAGCTTTACACAAAACCGTACTACCCACCTCCATTGGAACAAAGAATTTTTCATTTCTCACCCGAAAGCATAGCGAAACTCAAAGCCAAGGCCATCTCCATGAGTCACGAGATTAACTCTCACAAAATTTCTTCCTTACAAGCTGTGCTAGCACACATTTGGATAGCTGTAACCCGAGCTAGACGTTTAGACCCAAATGAAGAAACTAATGTCCAGATAGCAATTGGTAATAGAGCTAGAATGAACCCTCCATTACCTGAATTCTACTTTGGAAGTTCAGTTCTAACTGGCATAGCAACAGCTAAAGCTGGGAAGTTGGTGTATAAGGGTTTAGGGTGGGGAGCATCACTATTAAACCAAGTGATTACGTCCCACGATGTCGAAGGGGTTCAAAGGTACTGGGAGACTTGGTTCAAGAAACCTGTATTACAGTCTACTCATGATTTGATATCAACAACTAATTTGAGGACTGGGTCTTCACCTAGATTCAAAGTTTACGAAAACGATTTCGGTTGGGGTCGACCACTAGCCATGCGATGCGGAAGAACGTACAAATATGAAGGGAAGCTTTCAATTGATCCAAGTCCATCCGAAGGATATATATGTATTGATGCTTGTCTTCCTATTGAATTATTTAGTGATTTGGATAATGATCATGAGTTCATGGACCGGGATATCACTCACTCACTGCCCTATCCAAGGGTTTAATTTCGTATTCAGCATTTGTGTATTTGTATGTGCCTACTGTTAATGTGTTCACCGATGGAGCTCCTTTGAAAAATCTTTACATGTTTGAAAAAGTGTTCCAACCTACAAACATTAATGTTTTTCTTGAACAGATTCAAATGTTTCTCAAGGTAATTAACTAGGGACAATCAAGTACACTAGTGCCTCAGTTTTAATTTCTACCGCTGTGAACTTGTTTGGTTTCATCACTTTGTAATCATCATAACCGTTCGAGTTTATATTGTAGGGGAAAAAAATCAAGAAAAATAGGTTTTAAATTAGATGACCCAAATTTGAGCTTGTGGGAGTTTCCAGTGGCCTAATACGAATCGACAAAATGTAGCCTTAATATTTCTTCTCAAAAAAAAAAAATATTTTGTAAATTCAGCCGTTCATCAAATTTATTTTTTTGTACTAAGAATTGAGGGAAGAATTTAATGATCATATTTCTTTGAAAGATGGTGAGGAGAAATACTTGTAATTTTCAGTGATAATGTTAGTCAAGTAATCGAGATACTATCAGTTTGTTGAAGAATTGAGCAAAAAAATTTAGCTGGTAAGCTATCTACACCAAAGGGACCGTACCTACAATGCTCAAAGCATGAAATGAGGGACTAAGGATGCCTCATAGCTGTATTGCCCAGAAATGGTGATTTGGGGATTTAGAAGAATCCAATATCAAGTCTAACAACTAGGCACATTGATCTAAAAGAATTGATTTAATTACCTGTTGCTGTTTCATGGAGAGAGACTCAGAGACATCCAATCACCACATGGCCGGCCATGTTTCTTTTCTAATTTCATTCAGATCCGGACAGGTTTTTCAATTATCTATCGTTCGTCAGAAACTTTCATGCCAGTTTGATAGTAGCTGCCACACTAGAATACAACATGCACATCAAGCTATAATTAATAAATTAATCAGAATACAAAATCAGAATTAAATCTTGGACAACATTAATTAATCAGTATATATAATAATTAGCTTTCATACAGTTTCAAATTAATCAGAATACAAAATCAGAATCAAATCAGAATCAAATATTATTATTTTTTTAAGAGAATCAGAATCAAATATTAGAAGGCACTTTCCTCTCTAATACATGATTCTCTCTCTGGCACACTCTAGATCCCCCTGGACATTAAAATAAAATCTAAACAATGCTTGGATCATATGCATATCATGTGGTGGATCATAAGCTTTACACTGAAGGAAAATAAATTGTAAACTTCCAGCATCAAACTCAAAGGGGCAAAAAAAAAATTGCCTCATAGCTGTATTGCCAGAAATGGTGATTTGAGGATTTAGAACGTGCCCAAGAGAATCCAATATCAAGTCTAACAACTAAGCATTAATCTAAAAAGGATTCTTTCAAGGAGAGACAACAATAGAAATCAATCACCAGATGGCCCGTATGTTTTTTTTTTTTTAGTTATCCATCGTCAGGGGCGGAGCCAGAAATCAAGAATTGGGTGGGCACCTTATCAATTTATGCATGTTTGAGGGGGTGCAAAAGGGTTAAAATGACCAAAAATTGGATAAACTAGCTTAAATTAGGCTTGGGAGCTCACATTTGAGGGGGGCAAGTGCACACCTACCTCACGTGGCTCTCGTTTGTCTGAAACTGAAGTTTGAGAAAACAGTCAATATTACATGCACATCACGCTAATGAATAAATCAAACGCACAAAATCAGAATCAAATCTTGGAAGATATTAACTAGTAGAAGTTACATATGGGCTCAAACTTTCATACAGTGTCAAATCTGATCTTTCCTGCAGTTTTAGTTCCTTTAATCAAGAAAAACTAGTGAACACCATGAAAACACCACCACCAGATCATTTGGGTACAACTACTATGAATGAATTGATTGAGGAGAAGCACAAGAAGGCACTGGAATTCATTGAAGAAGTCACGACTAATGCTGAACAAGTCCAGAAGAGAGTTCTGGAAGAAATTCTATCTCGCAATGAACACGTCGAGTACTTGCAGCGGCATCCTTTAAATGGTCACACAGACAGTGAGACCTTTAAGAAGATGGTGCCCATAATATCATATGAAGATCTCAAACCTGACATCGACCGTATCATCGCTAAAGGTAATACTTACTCACCACCAATCCTATGCGCGCAACCCATTTCCAAGTTTTACTGTACTTCAGGGACTTCATCTGGAGCGAGGAAACGAATACCAACAACAGAAGAAGACAACGAACGAAGAGGGTTTTTCCGAAGCCTTGTAAAGCCTATCCTAAATAAGTATATACCTGGTTTAGACAAAGGGAAAATTATGTTTATTTTGACGGTACAACCTGAAGTTCCAACCCCTGGAGGAATATTACTTACGTCATCTAGCACAGGCCGTTACAAGTCAACATATTTTATGCAAGAAAAGAACTACACCAGCCCTGTTGAAACCATTCTTTGTGAAGATCCATACCAAAGCATGTACTCTCAGTTGCTTTGTGGTCTTTGTCATAACAAACAAGTAGTTCGTTTCGGGGCAGGCTTTGCTTCTAGATTGGTTCGAGTCATAACGTTCTTAAAGGAGCATTGGGCTCACCTCTGTAATGATATTCGAACTGGAACAATAGATTATGCCAAAATCACTGACCCATCAGTGCAAAAGGCAGTCTTGGAAGTACTCAAGGAAAGCTCTAGTCCGGAACTTGCAAATTTTATTGAGACAGAATGCATTAGAGATGGAGCATCATGGAAAGGGATCATATCAAGGTTATGGCCTAATATCAAATATATCGAGGTTATTGTAACTGGGAGCATGTCTCAGTACATTCCAACTATTGATTTTTACAGCAATTGTCTACCACTCATTTCTTGGAGGTATTCCACTTCCGAATGCTACATGGGTATAAACCTTAACCCCCTATCTAAACCCGATGAAATATACTACACCCTCATCCCTACCATGGCGTACTATGAATTCTTGCCAGTGAATGACGACAGCAGCAGCAATAGAAACATTTGGGATTCCAAAAATCAGGAGCTGGAGCTACATGATCAGAAAGAACCAGTTGATCTCACAGCTGTTGAACTGGGAAGAGAATATGAGCTTGTTATCACAACTTATGCCGGTAAGTAACATATTATTGTTATTGTTAATATATCTAAAATATTGTATCGTTGTTCACTCATCTTTTTTTTCTTTTTCTTTTTTGTATTCTTATAGGACTATATAGGTATAGAGTGGGAGATGTGCTAAGAGTTGCTGGATTCAAGAACAATGCTCCTCAGTTTAAATACATAGGCAGGAATAACAAACTTCCTAGTATTGCTACTGAAAGGATTGACGAAGTGGAGCTTCAAAATGCCGTGAATATTGCTGCAAACCATCTCATGAATATCATTCATGTATGTGTCGTTGATTACACTTGTTTTACCGATACAACATCAACCACTCCAGGACATTATGTACTCTACTTCGAACTTCACTGCGAGATGAGAGACGTCTCCATTTATCTGTCCTCGGTGTTTGAGGAATGTTGCCTCGCATTGGAAGAATCCCTCGGAAATTACTATTGCTTTGTGCGTAAAGAAGGGACAGTTGGACCTCTAGAGATAAAGATAGTCGAGAAAGGAACCTTCGACAAGCTCACGAATTATGCAATCAGCCAAGGTGCTCCAGTTAGTCAATACAAGACACCACGGTGCGTGAAACTTGCTCCTATTGTCGAGCTTCTTAATTCTAGAGTAATTTCAAATTACTACAGCCAGACAAGTCCAAAATATGGTGGAATGTAAGTGACGCAGATGAGCGAGCAGAGGCATATTTCCTTTCGAGCTAGTTTTTGCTATTCAAGGAAAGTTCCGGTTACTCAACAACCTCTTCGTTAAGAGTCGGTTGGATTGCTATTTATGGGTTAGAGTTTTATTCTGAGCGTGCTTCCAGTATTTAGGAATTTTGGATTTTCCAAAAATAAAAAATTTCGAGTTTGAGTCATGTCTGGGTATTTTCATCCTTTTTTTGTCATACAAGCTGAGTTTTTCCCGATTTTATTTGAGGATGGTAAGTTATTGTTTTGCTCACTTGAATTTAGTTAATATTACTTCTTATGTTAAAGTTTTGTGAGTTTAGTTAGATTGTTCTGCTTATACTTGAATTTAGTTAATATTATTTCTTTTGTTAAAGTTTTGTAAGTTTAATTTGATTGTTATGAAGTTACGGTAAATCCCACACAACTACACCCGTTGAGATGATAATAACACAAATCCTAAGTCATGGAAATCAACTCAAACATTAATGATATTATTCACCACTTAACACTAATACGATCTTCTCAAACACTTTGTATTGAATATATAATGTTCTTACAATGATCACAAAGACATTTGGTATGCAACAATGGAGGAAGTAAAGCTAAGGTTGAACTTCAATGGATTCTCTCTTTTCTTAGAAGTGTTTCTTAGCTCTCTTACTTGAGTGAATTATTTTTCTCTCTCTCTCTATTTTCATTTGAATCCTTATATAGGTAAATACATCAATAGAAGACAACCAAAGTTCACATGCAAGATCTTTGTTAGCTGATCTTATTTCACTTAGTCTTATTCGTCAGGCTTTTGAGAGTTGTCCATGTCTGTCGCGTTTTTGCTTCGTGTCCCTTTGATGAATGTCGTGTTATATCTATCGTGTGGTGGCTCTTTGTGCTTCTTCCTTGCTGTCGCATAATTATTCTTCGCCTAATTTTTCTTCTTCTTCGTGCTCATGATTATTTAGCTGTAGCAAAGCTATGAATTTGTCTTGTGCGAGATATTTCGCCCCTACATTTTGCCTCTCCTCTCGTTGTTCTTCTGTAAGTGGAATAATGCAAGAACCCTAGTGTTGATGGTGGATTTTAGCTTAGGGTTAAAATCGTAAAACACTAAACCCTAGCAGACAGTGATGTCAAAACATTTAAAGTAACAAGCATTTACTAGGCACATCTACTGAAACCTTTAATGTGTCTCTAAATAATTACCGGGGTATCTTTTTCAAATTAGGGTTACGACAAGCCAAACCCTAATTCCCACGTGTGCCAATGGAAAATCATGCCAGCCACACCGACCGCGCCAAATCATCCCAACCACGCTAGCTGCACCTCTGTACCAATGGAAAATCATGCCAGCAACATCAAACGCGCCAAAGCATGCCAACTATGTTAGCCACACCTCTGTGCCAATGGAAAATCATGCCATCCACACCGACCGCGCCAAAGCATGCCAACCATGCTATCCGCACCTCTGTGCCAAGGGAAAATCATGCCCTCCACACCGACCGCCAGCCACACCAACCGCGCCAAAGCATGACAACCATGCTAGCCGCACCTCCGTGCCAATGGAAAATCATGCCAGCCACACCTACCGCGCCATGCCAAACGCACCTCGCCATGGCCCCATGCGGCGCCACCATACTGGCCTTCACTACGCGGCTATCAAAACGAAGGCGTGCAATAATCAACGGTTTCCCTTCAATCCCAGGAGAAAATCCTGGCCGTCTAAGGTTACCAAACGACCTTTGTCCCAAAACTCTAGCTTGGTCACGCACCTAGCCCAAGCTAGTCACGCCATGTGCCTATGGAAAACCCTTGGCCCCACATGCCAAGCCAAAATCGCACCTAGCCCAAGCTAGTCACGCCATGCGCCTATGGCAACCCCTGGGCCCACATGCCAATCCAAAACCGCACCTAGCCCAAGCAAGCCGCGCCATGCCAAACGCACTCTGCCTTGGCCCTAACTATGCTAATCACACCATGCCAAGCCAAACGCTCTTCCCTTGGACCTAACCATGCCATGCGCCCATGGAAAACCCTTGTCCCCACATGCCAAGCTAAACCAAACCTAGCCAAGCTAGCCGCGGCATGCCAAACCCACGTTGCCTTGGCCCTAGCCATGCTAGTCACATCATGCCAATCCAAATGCCCTTCCCTTGGCCCTAGCCACGCCATACGCCTATGGCAAACCCTTGTCCCCATATGCCAAGCCAAAATTGAACCTAGCCAATTAAAGCTAGCCACGCCCAAGGCGAACCCTTGGCCCCACATTCCAAGCCTAAACACACCCTAGCCACGCCACCCTATTGGCCTTCCCAACACGGCCACCAAAACGAAGGCGTGCAACAATCAACGGTTGCCCTTCAATCCCAAGAGCAAATCCTAGCCATCCAAGGTTACCAGAGGACACATGGTAACCTTTGGCCCGAAAACCTAAGTTTTGCCACGCCAAATCATGCCATGCCAACCTTGTTGCGCCACCACGTTGGTCCTCACTATGCAGATACTAAAACGAAGGCGTGCAACGATCAACGGTTGCCCCTCCTCTCAAGATGCAAAATCTCGACTGTCGAAGGTCACCAGGATAGCAAGTTCTCCGATCTTGACTTTCCAAGCCACAACAACATGCTACATGTTTTCCAAAAACATTTGAGACATCAACACAAACTAGGGGATCCTCTTTGGGTATTGGTTTGGAGGTTTACATCGTACGGCGTACACTACGCCCGTCATAAGGGTGAGGCGGTTAGTAAATAAGGGAAGTTATGTGTGAAACGTTCATGGGACATAAAGCAAATGCGTTAACAATTTTATGGGACATCAATTCCATAACGTTAGCAGTTTCATGAAAACCAATTTCATGCATTAACCACTTTATGGAACATCAATTCCATGCATACGGTTATCACCTCCTCCTATTTACTTCCACACTCCTTAATGAGACCAAGGTACGTTTTTACTCCGACTTGTATAAATAGGTCTTACATATTTCCATTGAACAATAAGTTCATACGGGAGATAAAACACTCGGAAATACATACTTGCTAGCTCACCTTGTTAGCTCTCTTACTTTTCCGATAACAAGTCGTAGTAACCCAACTAATCTTCCAGAATCAACTATTCTGGTCTCACCACTTTCCTTGCTTCCCTCCCCAAAACCAACCCATTCTCCTCCACTTTGTGACCGAAGCAAGTCTGGAACGACCATTTCTTGGTTTAGGCCGGACTTGTACAGATTGATCTCTCGAATCTAAAATACTCCCTTGAAGTACATTGTTTAGGGTTTAAATTAGGGATGTAAATGGATCCGGGTCCTCCCGGGTATCATTGGACCCGGACCCTACTTATAAAAGTCGGGTCCGGTTCCTAAATTTGTGGACCCAGAACCGGACCCGTTAAAAATGCAGGGTACCCGTCAGTTCCGGGTACCCATTGGGTAACAAGAAAACTATAAAAAAAAACTTCAAAATCTTGATATATTTCTCTTTTTGGCCTGAATCTAAAAAAAAATTACAAAAATTTATTATTATTTCTTCATTAATGTACTAAATAAAGATTAAATGTAAGAAAAAAATGAAAAAAAAATCTAAGCCAAAACTAGAAAAATACATATAATTTTGCTAAAACGATGAAGTAAAGTTAGACTAACCGGGTACCCGTTACCTGCGGGTACCCGACGGGTATTACCCGTTTGGACCCGTTAAGATTCGGGTCCAATTGGGTAATTACCCGTAGGTTCCAAAGTTGTTAATGGGTCCAAATTTAGGACCCATAACCAGACCCATTTCTACAGGGTCCGGTTCCGGGTCCGGGTAATAGGTACCCATTGACATCCCTAGTTTAAATTGTTTCTCACCTGCACACCTGCAATTACCGAAATCAGCAGAAACCATTTTCACCTACAAATAATTGGTGACCACAGCGGAAGGTTCGATCTTTCGGTTACAATATCAATTTTCATCCAGCGATCTCATTCTTCGACCCATGCGTCAATATGGCAGAGGAAGGCGATCCACTCCGACTCAGTTACTCGACGGCTCGATTATCATTCATGACACGACAAGGGATGACTGGGGACTTCTCAGCAACGACTCGGAAGACTGGGGACTTCTCATGACCATGTTTCTCGAAAAGAAAAAAAAAACTTGGTCCTACACCCGGAAAGTTTATTCTCATCAGAAGACCTGAGAAACCGAGTAAGTCTTATCTAGACAAAAATACGTGGTTTTCTTTTTCAAGTTCTAATAAAACCTATAACCATGTTTCATTCCATGTCATCTACCAACACACGGTTCCATGGTTTTCCTTGGATGTCTGCGTCACTTTCATTCATAGCCAAAGGAAATGCAATTCTAAATATTTCATTCAAAAAAAAAATATAATCCAAAACCATCAAGGTAGCATTTATCTATTAACCCGAGAAAATCAAAAAAAACAAAAACCAAAAACCAGACGTCTCATTTTCCTTTCAAAAAAAAAACCTAAAGATAAGAGGTCCAAAAGACAGATATATATTCAAGGGAAGTTTTCCAACAGCGGCTTGATCCTTTTGGCAAAGGCCTACCTCGTGCTTTGGAGATCCGCCCTCTTAAGTTTCATCTTCCTGCACAACTTCTTGAATTTCGGTTCCTGCTTCTTCATCATGTTTGCGGAAGGACCTTCAACTACTCCAGCCAACGACTTTTCAACATCAGAGAAACCTTCAACAAACCAAGGAACGTTGAATTCGAATCCCACGCACATGTCACGATGGAACTTCCAGCTCGATATTACATCCTCAGAAATGGTATGACCAGTCACGTTGCACATCTCATCAATCGAATACAAGGCTTCCTCCACACGCTTGACCAACGTATGTCAACTAGTAATCTTCTTGGTCGTAAAAATATGACCGTAGCACTCCCATATTGTTGCGTGTCGTAACCACAACAAATTAATTAATATTTTACTACCTAATTAACAAGTAATATAGGGTAGTCAAGATCGATCCCACGAGGAGCAAGAGATTCTAATTGTAAAAATGTCACACAAAGGGGGGTATTGGTTAAGAATTTAAGAAAGTAAATAAAATAAACAAAGCAATTAAAAGTGTAAATTGAAATCAATAAGAGAGAGTAGATCAAGGAATCCTTCTTCGTAGCAAAACAATGATTCAAGTTATGTTCTTTTACACTTTTTATTAGTCATAGATTATCACCAACCGTAGGATAGCAGGTTCGCTTATCTAACCCCAAAATTTCTTATTTCACTGAGTAACAGGTCCGCTTAGTTATCAGATTCTATTCAAAAGAACCACCTTGAGGTTCGCTTACAAGATGTAATTCCCCGAACGCATTAAGATTTAAGAATTTAGGTTTAGTACTAGTAGTTAGACTCGGTTCAGCTTGGTCCACTTTCTAGCGTTGTTTTCACACACAATTGCTCCACGGAATCCCTCCGCAAGGTCTTGTGTTTTCTACCTGTGTAAAGAGTCAAGAAACTATTACGTATTCCCTAACTTTCACTAGCTTTAGATCAATTAACAAATCCATTTAGTATGCATCCTAAACAACCTATCAATCAATCATAAACGCTAATATTAGTAAAAACAAACGATAATCATATGAAAAACTTCAAACTAGAATTGAAACAAAACTAAAATCATATGTTAAGAACTGGGAATTCATCCTCAATCAAATTAGTTACTCATTGTAAGAGTTCACACAAAGAATAAAGAAAAGAAAAGTGTTGTGTGTGTAGAAGTGTGCAAAAAGTATGTAAAGATGTAAAAGATGTATCTAAGTGTATGGAAGTGTGTGTAAGTGTATGGAAGTGTGGAAGTGTGTATAGAAAAGTAGAGAACTTCTCTATTTATAGGCTTCAATGCTCTCCATGTCTTCAATGAAATAGAATCCCTTTCCTTTAGCAATTCAATTTCCAAATCCAAGCCTTTCTCAATTCTTCCATCTCCTCTTTCCAAATCCAAGCCAAATTCTTCATTCAATTCCAAGTCCAACTCTTCACATCCCATGAGAGAAATATACACAAAATTCTGCAACTTTAACTCGCCGGAAAACTGGGTTTTTGGCCGGAAATAGGCCGGAATCCGTCACCGCCGGCCACCTTAGATTCTCTTCCGGTCAAGGTATATTCTGTTGGTCAACCGTCAAAGATTAACGGTCAAATGGGTCAAACTAACGATCAGTCGTCAATCACTGGGTCAAGGTAGGAGAGTCATCTCAAGTCTTAGTCATCCTGAGTTAGATGTCTTAATCATCTGTGTCGGATCGCCGGACCGTGGTGAATCGCCGACAACCGAGTTAACTTACCAGAATACAAATCTGGCCGAGTTTCGGCTGTTTACCGGACATTCCGGCTGTTGTTTCAAGCCATTCTTTTCCGCTCCATACCTGCGACAAACCTAACATACATCTAAGTTCAATCAACAGTTTCTGTAATAGCAACCAGCAACTCAGATGTTCTTCCCTGAACCAACAGCATCACCACCATTTCCTCCCTGTTTCAGTCCACAAAAACCCACTTCAATCTCGCTGCTATCTTTTCCAGATTCATCCCAAAATCCCATTTAGTTCACGGCAACAACCATCTAACCCACTGAATCTTCAATTGCAGATAATTGAAACCCTCAAACCAATTTCTCTCGAGCTTCATATCATCTTCAAACAATAATTTCAATTTGTTCTCTGAATTTAAAACCAACCCATCAAAACTCCAAACCCTCTATTTGATTTCAATTCTTCGAATCAAACCCAACCTTCAGTAATCCCCTGTTATCTCAAACTCTCAATTTCTGCATCTCTGATTTGAACAACTCTTGAATTTACTTCGATTTCTTCTCTCTGAACTGCTTCCACCAGAACCCATCTTCAATCTCATCTCTTAGTTTCTCTATTTTACGGAAATCATCTCAATCTTCCATTAAACTTCCCCTGAATTTCTCAATTTCAACAGCAACAGACGCTGCTTTTAGTTTTTCGTCTCTCTTTCAGGTGTGGAATGATTGAGAAGATAAATATATGAATTTAGGTTTAGGGTTATAAATTGGGTTTGTTATCCAACACCCGGTCGCCTTGATAAGGGATAACTAAGATGGCTGTCCCTTAACCTTAGTTAGTATATATTTAGTCCTCCTCCAAACAAGGTCACCCCTTAACCTTGACTGGGCTCCTAATAGTAGTTTCGTGTGAGATGGCAATTTTTCCATTTTTGCTCAAATTGGGTGATTTCTTATTCTTTTTCTCCATGCGACTCCAGAGTACCTAATAACTCAAAAACACGTGTAAAATACATAATTTACAAGAAAAATAACAAAGAAAGCGTAAACTCTATAGATAGTAAATACGGTGTATTCTACACCTATCAAATTCCCCAACACTTAGACTTTGCTAGTCCTCGAGAAAATCAAACTAAAACTCACAACTTCAAAGCTTTCCAGCATCACAAGCATCCAAAGAGCTATGAGGACATAGAGTTTATGCATACTAGTAATAAGAAGTTAGAAATACTAAAGAACATATTCTCATTCTTAAATATTGAGTGAGAAATAACCACACCATAATGAGAGGACGCGTGTTTGAGAAACGATCAATAAGCATTTCGCCTCGACTTCTGCCTCACCAGAAAGGGTTTTATGATAATTTCACTCAAAAAGACGGCTTTTTATGGGTCTCACATATGTGCTAGTAGGAATGAAGAGAGAATTCCTGCAACACGTTGAATGGTGGGAAGGATAACTTCCGAAATTTTGAAAAACCCACATCTTTTAATATTTTTAAAAACCATTTTTCTAACAATCTCTAAGAAAGGAAATCAACCACTTATATCGAGGATGAGATTACTTACTTACCTTCACATCCGATTTCCAATTATGATAACACCACTCTCACGGAATCTAATAGAAACGTTTTCCGCTCCTTGTGTTCATCCTCTTGGTCTTCGGCTTCAACTATTGATGATAAACTTTCGAATTTCGTAGATCCTTAACAATTTATAACCTTTTTCCTTAAAATCCTTGTCGCTTGAAACTTCCTTATAAATTTTCCTTCCCCGCGGCTTATTCAAAAC